>LOEQ01004734.1:242938-255861 GCA_001685075.1 Bramus lutescens | reverse complement strand
TCTCTCTCTCTCTCTCTCTCACACACACACACACACACACACAGAGGGAGAGAGAGAGAGGTCTGCTGCTCTTGTAGCCTGGGTACCTGTGGTCACTTTCAGCCTCCTAAGCCTTGACTGTTTGGAGACTCTTCACTTCCTGCCTTCTTTGTGGTCGTAAGGCCCACCATGGACTGTGTGGAACAGATTGTATCTGGCCGGAGCATCTCTTGTCTGCTAGAGCTGGTCCTCTTCTGGAACTTTAGCAGGTCTACTTCAAATGGGTAGCCTGGGCTTTCATTTCTGCTGTGTCTCAGCCTAGACTATCTGTGGATTTTCTAAATATAATTAACTGGCTGGTGCTTCATGCTCAGAGCAGAGGGTGCTCAAAGAGTGAAATTGCCCGCTGGCCCCAGCAGAGTTCCCTTCTAGCTTAGTGAATGTCCACTGCCACCCGTGTTCCTATCCGGAGAGCTCTACAGCATGACTTGGTCTGCCTTCCCATGTCATTTCCACAACCTTTTGTTCTAACCCTGGTTCAGGGCTTGCTGGAACCTGTGCTTCCCTGCCTGGCATGTCTGTCCTTCCTCACTCTGCATTTGCTCTGGGAAGCCTTGGGGGTATAGGCTTTCTTTCTAGCATCTATTTTTATTCAATATGCTCATTTAAAATCACTCAGTGGTGAAGGGTGAGTACTGCAATTCCAGAGAATCCAGTTGGTTCTTAGCACCCACAGGGGTGAGACTTCAGCCACCTAAAAGTCCAGCTCCACAGGGGATCTGACATCCTCTTCTGATCTCTGTGAGCACCTGGATTCATACGGGACACACATAATTAGCATAAATCTTTAAGAATTTTAAATCAAAACTGGCTTAGTGTTGATAGCTAATTGAGACTCTTATTGTTTAAGCACGGTAGTTTGTATTAAAATATAGTTGCATTAAGCTCATTACCTCTTGTATATTTATGTGAATGTGTAAATAAGGTAGAAATATATTAAAAGTGTGTGTGTGTGTGTTACTGGGAATCAAGCCTGGGGCCTCAGGCGTACCCAGCAGGTGGCCATTTAACTGCACCATTTCTTAGGTCTTTGCAGGAAGTTATATTGTTAACTTCTGTGTGTGAAGACTGATGCAGGCTGGAGGTGGAGCTGTTGGTGGAGTTGCTTAGCATCAAGAGAGCTGGGCCCCATTACCATCACCCAGTGTACCAGGTGTGTTGGTACATCCTCCCAGGACTGGGGGAGACTGAGAAAATTAGTTCAAGGTTATCCTCTGCTTAAAAGGGAGTTTGAGGCTAGCCTGGACTATAAGTTTTGTTTTCGGTTCAGAAGACAACCTCTGGTAATCTGGGTTTTGATTATACTTTGTTCCATGTAAATTTTCCGTTTCAGTTATAGTGAGACTTGGTTAATAAAATCTGTTCTCTACTCATTACTGTGAGGTACTTATACCCATTATAGGTGAGCTGGCTGGACATAAGCACCATCTCTCTGCCTCAGCCATGACCGCTCCTGGGTTCCAGGAAGTGCTTGCCTGTCAGTCACCACTGTCTGGTTTTTCTGCCCTTCCTTCAGTCTCTCATCTGTCTTTGAACCCTCCATCCTCCTGCCTCAGCTTGCAAGTGTTGGGATTCCAGGTGTGAACTGGCTCACCCAGCTTCGCTGCTTTTGCTCCCTGTGTTAGTAGCTAGTTTGGTACTGTCTTGTCAGGAGGCTGTGTATGACAATTGCAGAAACCAAACCAAGCCCCAGGAGCTTCATTTTGTGGCAGCTAAGAAGGGTTTGATGGGGGTGTTCTCGGATGCATGCTCCCTCTGGGGCATTTCCACCCTGTGCCGGGAATCATGCTGGTATGGAGTCCATTTACAGCATTAGCACTGTCCTTTCGGTCAGTCAGCAGGTTATGTTGAGGGCCTGCCCTGACCCTGGCCTGGGGTTAGAGGTGAGGGCTTCACTCTTAACAGATTCCTGACACTTTCAGGCAGATTCCGCTGCTCTTCCCCATGGCAGATAGTTGTAAGCAAATAATGCATTCTACCATGGAGCCAGAAGCACACATTCGCTGTGTGGTGCAAGACGAATGGGTTAAAACCAGTGCTGCTGTTCCACTTTTGCTTGGTGCAACATGGAAGTATTTCTGTGTGGTCAGACTGGCTTTTATGCCTATTTGCTTCCAAAAGAAGTAGGTGTCTCAAGTTAGGGTGTGTCAACTGTTCATCTAAATTGAATTTCTGACCAATTGGATGTACAAGACACTTAGGTAGTGGTGGAAATGAACTTCCCAAAATACAAAACTATTGTTCTGCTTATTTTTTGTTGTTTGTTTTGTTTTGAGACAAGGTTTCGTTACATAGACTAGGCTGGCCTCAAGTAGTTCACAACAGTTCGCCCACTTGCCTCTGCCCCCAGAGTGCTGAGATTAAACTTAGTACTAACTATCTTTCTGATTCTTTGAGAGGGGATCTCACTCTATAGCTCAGGCTGATCTCAGCAGCAGTCTTGCCTCAGCCCCTGAGTGTTGGCATTACAGGTGTGCGTGGCCAACACAACTGGCACTTGAGCCTATTGTGCCCAAGTGGTTTAATGCTAGCTTTGTGAGCAGTTCAGACTCTTGGTTCCAGGTTTTCATGGAGGCATCCAGCTACAGGCCAGAGGCCTGCACTTGGGTCTGCAGACCTGCCGTACTTGACTGTCATCTAGACCCTAAAGACCTTTCTTTGTCTTATGTCTCGGTTGGAATCCCCTGTTGGCTGGATTCAGGTCTCACTTTCTTGGGTAGATTGATGTCACAGTTAGTGTGCTAGAGAAGGCAAGCTGCTGACACTGTTGTCTTGGTCATATTGGCAAGAGTCTGTCAGCCTTCAGTTTCCACGGAAGTTTCCTTTGCCATCATTTTCCATTTTGTTTCTTTCCCCCCTCTTTTCTTGGTTTATTTCTCGTGCTGTGGAAAACCTGTTGGAAAGGGGGTGTGGCTGCTACCTTTAGCCAAAGGCTGTCCTTTGGAATGGCTGTAGGGGATGGGAGGAGTTCCTTATCTTTTCAACTGAGCTTGTCATTTTTGCTATATCGTTTTACATTACAAAATACATTTTTATTTAGTATATATCATAGCATCCTGTTCTTATGAGAGCTTACTGTTTGTTGTGAGTGTGTTGGTAGTATTTATCCTCCGGCTTTCTGAACTCTGCAGTTCGTGTTCTCTGAAGGGCTCTTTCCCTGGCCCTTGCTTTCCTGTTAGATCCGCCATCAGTGGCATCTGTGTGAGGGAGAGTAGAGGCCCACAGGCAGGCAGCTAGAGCCCTGAGGAAACAGGCATACCCGGATGCTGGCATCCTTCGGTGCTTCCTGCTGTCTGGTCAGATCGGCTGAAGGCCTCCCACCAGGAAAGGAAATGGAGCTGCTGCAGCCCCATGTGAGCATCTGAAAGAGGGCAGGGCCCGAGCTTGGGTATGTACAGCTTACTCGTGCCTTGGATGGGCCATTCACTTTGCACTGTCCCACTTTAGCTAGTCTAAAGACCTGATTGACTCTTCCCGAAAGTCATCCTTTGATTTCTGCAGAAGTGAGAGCTGGCATAGCAGCTTGGAGGGAAGGCGAGTGGGTTGGGGTGGCATCTAG
Source organism: Bramus lutescens (assembly GCA_001685075.1). Taxonomy (NCBI): domain Eukaryota; kingdom Metazoa; phylum Chordata; class Mammalia; order Rodentia; family Cricetidae; genus Bramus; species Bramus lutescens. The sequence goes on along the minus strand of LOEQ01004734.1, from coordinate 252,263 downwards.
CCCTGCTCAGAGGGGGCCTCACTCACCCCCCATTGGGAGTCTCACCCTTCCTTCCAAGGTGACAGCCATTCACACCTTGCATGTCTCTGGGGGACTGCAGAGCTGCCCTACTGCTGAGCTGTCTGATTTCCAGCTTGTAGACTGCTGTCCTATGGCCTCTCCTGTCCCATTCTCACTGTGGTAAAGTCTACCAATCCTAAGAGTTTAAACTGCTTGTAGATATACAGTTTCATGGTGGTGGCACATTCACAGTGCACATGCGCCTGTCATTGCTAATGAAAGAGCAGATTTCCCCCAGACAGCTCCCTGAGACTGGCGGCGTCCCAGCAAGAGCAGGGTGGGCCTGTGTGTCTGATGTGCAGGAGGAAGCTGCTTCTGTTCGTGCAGGGGCGTGTTTGCCTCCAAAGACAGCAGTTGGATGGTGGAGTGTTTATTGACGTGTTCCTTTCCAGAAGGTTCCAGTTGGAACTCCCAGGCCTGACATTCCAACACTTCAAGATCTAGCCTGCCCACCACATCCTCCAGCCATCTGCCATTCTTCCCCGCTGCCCACTCACTGTTCCTGACAAAAGCCCTCTGGGCCTGCTCAGCGTGTTCTGTTCCTGTAACCTTGGATGTAGCTGAGCATCATTGGTTTGGCCTGCCCACACTGCCAGGCCTCTTTGATGTCTGGAATGATGAGTCCTTAGTGCCCGGCTCTTCTCTAGTGCTCCATTAACTCAGCCAGTGCCCAGCTTATCTCTGGATAAATTCCTGGTGTAGATTCCAAACGTGAACTCTTTATCCTTTTTGTAGGATATTCGACATGAAGCCAGTGAATTCCCATGCAGAGTGGCAAAACTTCCTAAGAACAAAAACCGGAACAGGTACCGGGATGTCAGCCCCTGTAAGTACTCACTGTTCCCACTGCCCCATCACACTTCCCAGTTACAGCTGCCACTGTCCCGGGTGGGGTAGAGGTTGTGACCTCATTGTCTCTTGTTGTAAGCACAGGAGACACAGTCTTGTAGCTCGTTTTCACTGTTGCAGACACTGAGGCTCCAGTTTCTGGAAATCTGGTGGTTGAGAGCCCTTCTCTTTAGCTCTGTGTTGTGCTGAGTCATTTTCCTTCCCAAAGTGGAGTGTCTTGGGCTTAGTGCACTGCCTTTTCGGGGTGACTCAGCAGCTGTGCCCCTGGCTTTTACAAGCCTGATTATGAGCCACAGTGATGATCACAGGTACTCCACTCCACCAGATGTGTAGATTCCGCCGGCCCTTCACTTTGACTGCTTAGGACTGGCAGTGCCCACTGGCCTGAGCTTGCCCCCTCTGCCTGGCTCCTGGTCTAGAAATACCTTCAGAGCAAATAACCAAATGTGTAAAATGTGGAAAGCAAGAAAAGCCAAAACTGGATTCAGGATCTGAATCTGCCATTAGGACCCAGGGTTACTGACTCCACTTGAGGTCTGTAGATATTGTTCCTCAATGAGGGTTGTGACTACTCAGATCTACATGGCTGCTGATTAGGTTCCTGGGAGACATAAAGTGGGTCTAGGGCTGGAACACAAAACTTGTGTCTCTTAGCCGTCCACCCTGGTGGCTCTGGTTGTCACTATGGGAGTCACACTCACCGTACAGGAGTGTGTGGAAGTGTAGCAGCAGTGTAAGCCACTAAGCCTAGTGCCCCTCAGGTGTGCATTTAGTAAACACGAGCCATTTGCAGCGCACTTGTAGGTCCTTAGGTGGAGGGTGACTGAGAACAAAGCGACACAGCAAAAACCCTTGCTGATGCTCTGAAGTCCTGGCTGGACCTGAGGACAGCGATGTGACCATATCAGACTGTCCCCTTTCCCCACTGCCAAGGATGCCCTGAGATATCCACCAGCTGTCCTAGATGGGGGCCAGCACTGCAGTGTCCCCTTGGAGCACATGAGATCATTCTCAGCATTGCACCCCAAGCATATTCTTGTCTCTCTCTTTCTCCACATACTTTCATAGAAAAAGGAATTTTCTGTTCAGGTTTGGGGCAGGAAAGATGGTTCAAAGTGAAAAGAGACCTTTCCAGCTCAGAGTGCTGCTGGTACCATGGCTATGGAGCTGGGCGTTGTGAGTGCAGACCCTGTGCACCCCCAGGCCCCTCTTTTTTTACTAGCTTGTGTTCAGCAAGGAAGTTAACAAGATGAAGAGTTTGCCCAAGGCCAGCTGGTGTTGTTGGAGTCCTTGAGGTCATCAGTGCCTCTCACAAAGGTTTTATTGTTTGTGTATTGAGAAGTAGGCTCTTGCAGCCCAGGCCAGACTGAAACTTGCTGTGCCACCAAAGCTAGCCTTGAACTCAAGATCCTCCTCCCCTCCTCCCAAGTGTTGGGATTATAGTTGAGTGTTACCAGGCCTCATGGGCTCGCCCTATCTACCTACCTACCTACCTAGCTAGCTAATCTTTTTGGTCCACTTAAAAGTAACCCAGGCACCCCCTGACCTCCAGGAAATGGCAGGTACAGCTGTCTTCCAAATAGAACCCGCAGGCTGCTAGGCTCAGTACTGTGCTCCCTTCCCCTCTAGGCTCAGGTGAAAGATGTGATTGAATCATCCCAACCAGGTTCCCCTGGGCTATAGCAGAAAGAACAGGTTCCTGCCTGTGACAGCTGCAGGGAAAGAATGGCAGCCCTTGGGAGCCACTGCTCTGTGACAAAGTAGTGAGGGAAAGAGAAACAGGCACAGAGCTTTGTCAGGAGCCTGCGCAGAACTTCCCTAGTGAGTTTGTTCCTGGAATTACATCTGTGTACTTTTACTCTGAGAGAGCCTTTTACTTCATCAAATCACCCCCTCCCTTGAGACAGGGTCTCACTATGCAACTCTGACTTTCCTGGAGCTTACCGTGTAGACCAGGCTGGTCTTGAACTCCTGGGTGCTGGGATTAAAGATGTGTACCACCACTGTTCAGTTTAAACCCCCTTGTCAGTGTCCCTGATCAAAACGTCCAAAGGGTTTTTCTAGACCGGGTTCCACTATAGTTTTAGAGCCTGTCCTGGAACTAGCTCTTGTAGATCAGGCTGGCCTCGAACTCACAGAGATCTGCCTGCCTCTGCCTCCCAAGCGCTGGGGTTAAAGGCATGTGCTACCACCGCCCAGCCATCCAAAGGGTCTTGAATCACTTGATTGCACATGGCTCATTGCTGCACATGGGGTGGATACTCTCTTCTCTGCAGTGCTTGAGACTTGGGCCAAGTCATCTTGTTGGTGCCACCTGAGACATCTGTATGTCACAGCAAGCTGGGCAGCTCTTGGTGAACTGCTTCCTCTTACAGCCTTGACTTTACCCTGGGAACCTGTGTTGAGCATTAGGAAGTGGATCCTTTGACGTTCTCCTGTGATCTGTAGACTGGCGGGGGGGAGGGGGTGTTGATGCTTGTCACTTGAAAGAACCTAGGACCTGCCTTCCCGAGGAGGGCATGGTCTGGGTTGATGGCTGTTGCTGTGGAATGTGTCATTTCTGGTACTCAGAGCTGTCCTGAGAATGCCAGTCACCCCAGAGATGACTAGTGTCACTTGAATAGGGAGGCCCCTGCCAGTATGCATGTTCTTTAGACTATGGGTTGCTCTCTCTGCCTTCCTTAAGAATGTAGGCACTTGGACCCCAGGATTAACCCAGCTCTGCTTTTGTCTTTCAGTTGATCACAGTCGGATTAAATTGCACCAGGAAGATAATGACTACATCAATGCCAGTTTGATAAAAATGGAGGAAGCCCAGAGGAGCTATATTCTCACCCAGGTAACAGGCTGTCTGGACTGTGTTTTTCATGTCACCTGAAGAGCTTTAGAGTGCTGTTGTGTTCTCATCAGATGAGATCAACATGTCCTTGAGAAGTTCAGGGCTCTCATTAGCCAAAAAGCAGCAAGAAAAGAAGTGTGCTCCCTCAGATTCATTGTGGGCACAGCATCTGCCCTGGGCACTGTGAGGTGACACACTGAGCTGCCAGTGGTCTCCTAATGGGCAGGAGAAGACCTTAGACCTTGTGACCACAGAAGCGTGGACTTCGGCATTGAGTGCTTGTGGCAGCAACTAAGAGGACTATCTGTTGGCCAGGCACCTGTCCCAAGTGCCATTCAGTGGTCCTCTGGGCCACATTAGAGGATATGACATCTCTTAAAAGTCCCATAGTTCTGGGCTACCTTCTGAGAAAGTGTGATGGACATCCTGTAACACACCTTATGGTGTGTGACCAGAAGACGGAATGTCTGGAAAGAGGATAAAAGCTTATTCTCAATCCTTTTCTTCAGTCTTAGCCTGTTACCAGCAGGTTGGTATTAGTGGCCATGTGTTGTTTATCTTAGTCTCCTTTGTCATTCCATATCACATACCCTGGGCTGTAGGGTGTTTGAGCATGACCTCTGCCTGCTATGTGGAAATCAAATCCTAGTGAAGCCAGAAGCTCAGAGCCAACACTCATCCATCACAACTCTTCCCTTTTTGTCCCAAGCCAGTTTACGTGACCAGAAGCATCCCAGGTGTGTCCCTGTCCCCCGTCCAGTCCCCTCCCTGTCCTCCCACCCTGGCCAATCAGTGCGTGTAGCATCAGTGGGCTGTTTTCAGCTCTGTGGATGCAGGGCTATCCTGGATCCTTGTGCAGTGCAGAGGCTGAAGGACCTAGGTGGCCATCAGGTACCCTGAACATTCACCTGCCACCCGCTGGCTCTGTTACCTGAGGGGAAGCCACCTGCGTGATGTTGTTGTCAGTGTCCTTGCCTCACACTTGCAGACAGAGCACCCAGGGAAGAATGAGAAGATGCCAGGTGCTGGTGTAGGGAAGAAAAACATGCTGGGCCTTACAGGGTAATGGCTTGGATCAAAGTAGGTGAGAGCTGTTCTAGAAGAGGTTTTGGCCCAAAGGTGTGGCCAGCCTTGGTGTGGGTTTTCCTGTAGTGTCCCACAGGACTAAAGCAAGCTCTCAGTACATTGCCATTCTTCTGTCACCGCCCACTAGCACTAGGCGAGCTTGGTGCTCACCAGGCACCACCCATGCCCAGGTCTTCGACCCCTCAGGCCACCTCTGAGATGGTTTGTGGACCACATCTGTCACATTCCTTGGTCCTGCTCTCAAAGCTGTCCATGCTCAGACTCCCCAGTGCTAGCTATAAGAAGAGAGGCTGACTCTGTTCCATGTAGGTGCTGTGCGAGTCCTTCACCTACAGCACCACTGCAGCCTGTGAACAACTGCTGCCTTTAATCAGTGGTCTCAGGCAGAGAGGGCTGGGGTGACTCGCCTGAAGGTCACAGTGGAGGCCCTGCCCCATGCCGCCTCTCACCCACATAGGAGCTTTGTTCTCTACCCCCGTGCTTTTAGGCAAGGAGCCCAGTAGAGCCCCTCAGCCACCATCCCAGACCAAAAGACATTCTGCGCTGAGGTGCAGAGGTGTCCTTCACCATATAATGGAATGTGGGACTGGGTGACTGACCACAGAGCAGACAGCCTTGGCAGCCATTCTGCCTGAACCTCCAAACACTGTCCCTGGCTGACTGCATGTTGTGTTTGTGTGTCCGGTGTTGTAGAGTGTATATCTTGTGTGTTTGCAGGGCCCTTTGCCAAATACGTGTGGGCACTTCTGGGAGATGGTATGGGAGCAGAAGAGCAGGGGTGTGGTCATGCTTAACCGCATCATGGAGAAAGGTTCGGTAAGTTCACCCCTTGCCCCTTGCTGCTGCGGTCTGTGTACAGTCCATAAAGCTTTCATTTTCCCCGAGTTCCTATTTTCAAACTCCTTTACGCAACACCTTTTTATTCTAAAACCATAAATATTGCATAGATACACATTTGTTACAAGCAAGACAGGTATGACTAGAGAGAGAAGCAGCAGGCCTGGCGTTGTGGCGCCTGATGCAGACACTCTGCCTCACTGGCTCTACTTTCTTGGTACTGCCTATGTAATGTATACCAAGCCCACCTTTTTGGCTGATAAGACTATGCCTCTTGATGGCAGAGGTGGCTCTGCAGAACTGTAGGACACTGGCTTCTAGATTTGACAGGCCACCATAGCATCTGCTGGTAAGTTGTCTTCAGGACACGTGGCATTGTGAGTTCTCGAAACTCTGGGAACACCTCCCCTCAGGCTCTGTCCCTTCAGCAGCCTTCTTCTGTCTCACACTTCCAGAGTGGCCTGTGTCACTTGGGTCTCACTACATGCTCAGCTCTAAGGGCAGTCAATGATGCAGCCTGCAGACCCAGAGTGGCTGGACCTGTTCCCTAGACCGGTCACTCTCATTCCCCAAACCATAGCCTAGACAAGTCTCAGGTAGGTTTGTTACCCTGCCCTTTGGTCCAAGGGTCTGAGTCACAGTGACACTGTGTCTCAGATCTAGGCATTATCAAATATCCTGTCCCTTCTCTCTTCCCATTCCTGTGATGGGCACTGAAGTCTGATTTTGAGTGCTACCCAAGATCAGCACGGGGCAGAACCAGCTTCCTTTCTTCCCTCCCTGAACATGGTTGTCACTTACAGACTTTCCAGCTCCAGAGGTTGAAAAGATGAACTGAGAATTGTTGGGACCAACTGGAGTAATAGCCAGGAGCAGAGAACAGGAACAGAATGTCCCAAGGTCTTTCCAGGCACAGGCACTGTGCTGTCTGTTGCTCAGCTGGGGTACTGTTCACTGCTGCTCTAGCTTCTTCAAGCTCTCAAGAGCATGAGGCTGCCAAAGAATCCTTCCATCCCCTCGAAGACAGCAGTCACACCCGAGGGTGGAACCAAGTGCACAGAGTGAGGGCACGCATCACATGCAAGTGGCACGCACCCACAGAGCCTAAGGGTCCCAGTCACTCATGCTAGCTTCCTGGAGGCTGCTTGACTCCATACTGTTGTCTGGCTTCCGCCTCCTGTTTTTATAGAACATAATAATAACAGATGCAGAGCCTGCCAGTGTGGTCAGTTGACAAAACCAGAGGGTGGAATTTTAAATCAACCCATTATTACAAAATCATTAGATATGGGGCTGGAGAGATGATTCAGTGGCTAAGACTGGTTACTGCTCTTGCAGAGGACTCAGATTCTATTCCCAGCACCCACAGAGTAGCTCACAACCGCCTGTAATAAAAGTTCCAGGGGATCCAGCAACCTCTTCTGACCTCAGTGGGCATCAAGCAAGCACATGGAACACAGACATATGTGCAGGCAAAGCATCCATACACATACAAAGTAAATAAAATATTAAATCTTTTTTTAAAAAGTCACCAGACATGGCAGGATTTACTGTGCACGTGTGTAAGGGTACACATGCTTGTACACATGCTTATACGTGTAAATATGTGTTGCTAGGGGTCTTGATGGCCCCTTGTAGTTAGCAGTTTGCATTAGAGCAGCTGTTGTCACATTATAAGGTCTGCTCTGTAGTTGGATAACTGCCACCAGGTCTGGCTTTCCGTACCCTGGGTTTATCATAAGTAGATCCACCATGACCACCTTCCCCAGGATTTCTGTGTTAGCCATCGGAAGCACAGCCGGTCCTCTGGTTGCTGTATCCCATGGCAGCATGTCAGTGGTCCTTTAGAACTATTCTGTTCCACTTAGGGCCGTTGGAGCAGTGTTCTCTGTGTGGGGTGCACATCAGCAGTCCCAGGGGTGGGTAGAATCCAGGGTGGTACATGTGCTGCTCCCCTCACCTGCTTCCAACCACCCCTATCCATACAGCTGGGTCGCAGAGGCCTGAGCTGCATGTAGACTCTGTACTGTTTCCTCTCAGACATGTAGGTGCTGACCTCCTGCCTTCAATACATGGACCGGGTGCTTATGAAACCAGCTATGCCATAGACAGTGTGTATTAGCCTGGGGCTACCAGGGGCCAGAGTTCTTGTTAGCTCAAGAACTTAGTTGAAACTTAGCTTAGACGTGGCCACATGGTGTGTGCTGTGTGTAAGCGCAGGACTGATATTTATACAATGGGAGAGAGCTAGGTGAATGTAATTTGTATTCCAAAACACAGCTGTTTGTCTCGTAAAACCCTGTGAGAGCCAGAGTGGGGATCAGGCACTTGATAGCCCAGGCTCCTTAGCTTACATCCTTTGGGGATGAAAACAGGCCACCCTGTCAGGAAGACAGCAGTGACTGTCATAGTTTCTTCCCCAGACTGTCTGGCTCTTGGTTTTGTAAGGACTTGCATGAGCTTCAGGCTTCATGGTGGAAATGACTATAAACTTGGTATGCCAGCACACTGGCATTGCAGCCTTCCTAGATGGGGCTGGCCAGGGGGCCTTGGTGTCAGTTCCAGCGATGGCCTGCTCACATTCCAGGAAAAGTCAGGCTTCCGCTCAAGGCAGCGTGTGAATGCATGCCACCAGCTAACTGGAAGTAGGGATGGTGTGCTGTTTTGTTGTGTGTTTAAAAGCAGAAATTTTTATAGGAAATGACAGAGTGTGGTCCTATAGACACCTAATTAAATGTTAGTTGATGGACATTTGGTTGTGTGCCAAAATGCCTCTGAAATTGTAGATTTTGCTTTGAGTAAAAATCTGTCAGGCTTGTTCTGGGTTTCTAGAAGTAAAAGTTAGAGTCTTCCTGCCTTGCTTCTAAGGTGAGGACACCTATCACCTCCTGTGTACTGACAGCCCCTTGGCATTCTCCATGTTCATGGTGAGTACCCACCCTAGCATGGTGGCCTGGGGTCTGAGTATGGGAACAAGTGACTCATTTAAGTCTCTCTGTGCACAGTTCACTAGCACCTAGCCTTTGTGTTATGATCTGTTCATGCTGACAGGGTGGCCCTAGCTGAGGGGCTCCATCTCTCCAGTTGGTCTTTTTTTTAATGTTTCTTTATTATTTATTATGTGTACAATGTTCTGTCTGCATGTACACCCTGCAGGCCAGAAGAAGGCATCAGATCTTATTACAGATGGTTGTGAGCCACCATGTGGTTGCTGGGAATTGAACTCAGGACCTTTGGAAGAGCAGTCAGTGATCTTAACCTCTGAGCCATCTCTCCAGCCCTCTCCAGTTGGTCTTTAAAGGTGGGATGGGTCATGGATTGAGCAGGCCAGACCTTGAAACCAAGCTCTCTCGTTCTCTTGTTGGCATTGTAGACCCTTAATTCCTGCATTGCTTTCTCTACCTTTTGCTTTGGTTGGTGGGAGGGCAGCACTGGGCCCTAGAAGAACAGGACCCACAGGTCTGCAGTTCTGTTCAGCTTTGGCTCTTCCCAGCCCCAGGTCCCAGTCCCACTGTGCTCTGGCCTCCTTGTCTTGTCTCCTGCTTTCCCCTGAGACACTACCCTGTCAGCCATCAGGACCTTCTCTTCAAAGAGCCTCTTTGACCTCTGTCTTTGCTTGGCTAGCCTGAGCAACTTCGTCCCGTCCCCCCGTCC
>LOEQ01004734.1:173298-187482 GCA_001685075.1 Bramus lutescens | reverse complement strand
GTGTGTGTGTGTGTGTGTGTGTGTGTGTGTTCATCCACAGCACCACTCCCACAAACAAGCAATCAACTAAAGGACAGCCAGAGCAGGCAGCCAGAAAACAAGGGCTGCGAACTGAGAAGCTTAGCCAGGGCCTTGCTGTGTCGTCCTCAGGAGCCTGTGGAGAAGCAGTTACTGTTACTCTTGCCTTCTCTTTTGACCTAATATACTGCTTTCTGCCCTTCCCTCCTAACCCCAGGTTTGTTTTTTTTGGGGGGGGAGGAGTACAGCTGGCTTGGTGGCACATACCTTTAATCCCAGTCCTTGTAAAGCAGAGTTAGGTAAATCTGTGAGTTTAAGGCCAGCCTGGTCTAGGGGCCAGTTAGGGTTACATAATAAGATCCTATCTCAAAAACAATGCCAATAAAAACAAAACAGAAAAACAGACAAGCACGGGGAAGTCAGTAAAAACCAGGGCCAGATTCACACACCTATAATCCAGCATGCTAGGCATGGTGGGGCACGCCTTTAGTTCCAACACTTGGGAGGCAGAGGCAGGCAGATTTCTGTGAGTTCGAGGCCAGCTTGGAGTACAATGTGAATTCCAGGACAGTCAGGGTTCACAGAGAAACCTTGTCTCAGAAAACGAAAATAAATAAAAAAATCAATAAAAACCCAGCACTCAGGAGGCTGGGGCAAGGGGCTGGAGGAAGCCATGGACGGCCTGCATTGTTATCAGAACCCTGTTTCAAAAGGAAGGGTCTGGGGGACTGGAGAGACAGTTCAGCAGTTAAGAGCACTTATTCTTGTAGGGGACCTGGGTTCGACTTTCAGCACCCAGGTCGTGGTTCACAACCACCCATAACTCCAATTCCAGAGAATCCGACACCGTCTTCTGGCACCTGCAGGAACTGTATGCACACAGTCACAGACATACATGAAGACAAAACACCCATACATATAAAACAAAATAAATTACTCTAAAAGCAGAAAGGAAAAAGTCTGAGACTATCAAGATTCAGTGAGCAAGAGCACTTGCCACCAAGCCTGATGACCTGATGGAGGAAACAGCTGGTTCCTGAAGCTGTCCTCTGGTCTCCACAAGAGCCACGGCAGGCTGGACAATGGTGGCACACGCCTTTAATCCCAGCACTTGGGAGACAGAGCCAGGCGGATCTCGAGTTCAAGACCAGCCTGGTCTACAGAGTGTTTCAGGATTGGCTCCATAGCTACTGGGAAACCCTGTCTCAAAAGAAAAAAAACCCAGCAGATAAACACACACACACACACTAAATAGGAAAATGTCTGGCCGGATCTGGCAGCATCCTATAAGTAGATCTTATTGTCCTCTCCATTCTTTGAAGGGTAGCAGAGCCTGGGTGGGAGCCAGACTCCCCAGCAGAGTTCGCATAGCGGACAGGTAGAGGAAGCAAGATTCTATTCTAACTGCACTCAAGGACTTCAGGGCCTTCATGGCCAAGCTCACCAGGAAGAGCCTCAGAGGCTGAGTTAGGCTCTTAATGTACCCACTCCGACCTTCTTGCGGGTTCTAAATATAGCCAAACAAGTTCTTACGGCCCAGCCGATGACGCCGGTACACTATGACAGGATCAAACCTTTTCCTGGTGTGGAAGTAATAAAAGAATGCGGCTGTTTGCAGAAGCCGGCCTGCTGACCGCCATCTGACATGGACCCTCGGCTCCTCCTGGTCACGATGGACGTGTGGTTATTGACCGCCTCTTCGGGGACAGTGATTAAAACATTTCCTGAACCAGAGTCTAAATGACATTTGTGAGTGAGCCAGAAACAAATCCCTGAGTTGGGTATGGTAGCTCATGGCTGTAATTCCAACACTTGGGGCAGGAGGATTACCACAGGTACCTGGCCAGTTGGGGCTACATTGTGATCTTGAGGCCAACCTGGACTAAAGAGTGAAATGAAAAGCAAATTTAGGACTATCTGGGAATCAGTGTTCAGTTTGTTTGTCTTGAAACATAGTTTCTCTGTGTAGCCCTGGCTGCCCTGGAACTCGGTCTGTAGACCAGGCTGACCTCAAACTCAGAGATCCACCAGTTTCTGACTCCTGAGTGCTGGAATTACAGGTGTGCACCACAACTGCTCTGAATCAACATTCTAACCAAAGTCAAGCTTAAACTTTTCCTACAAATGAGGAAGAGGATAATCCTATTTTGAAAGAACACAAAGCAGGTAGGCATCTCGGGATCCTTGGGGACTCACTAGTTGAGTCCTGGGGGACTGACTGGACTGCACCCCTGCTTAAAGCCTCCACTATGAAACAACACATGTCTCCCAGTCTGGTCACTGGCAACTGAACACACCTCAGTCACTGGACTGAGCAGAGACCATGCACTCACTGGTCACAAACATGTCATTAGATGTCTGGTCCTAAAGGACCAGCCCAGATATCAGCTTCCTCCCTTAGAAATGTGAATCTAGAGTCAGGGAAGTATTATGGGGTATCTGTACACTGTGTGAAGATGTATTGCTGTGATTGGAGCATTAAAAAGCTAAATGGACAACAGCTAAGCAGGAGGTATAGGTGGGACTTCCAGAGACAGAGAGGACTCTGGGAAGAGAAAGAGGGAGACATCAGACATGCAGAACAAGCAGGATGTGCAGGAGGAAAGGTAACAGCCTTGAGCTACGTGGCAGAATGTAGATTAATAGAAATGGGTTCATTTAAGTTATAAGAACTAGTTAGGAACAAGCCTAAGGGAGAGGTCGAGCTTTCATAATTAATAAGAAGTCTCTGTGTTGTTATTTGGGAGCTGGCAGTACAGAGAAAGATTTGTTACAGGGAAGGGCATCCTAGATGAGTTCATCCCTGAGACAAAGACCCAAGGTTTGGGAATGGGGTGCCCACTCCGAGACACACGGGGGGATATGCGCAGCAAAGGAGTGAGCGCTGTGGAACTCTGGGTTCCAGTGAACTACAAATGGCTTGAGCAAGCCTCCCCCAAAACCCAGTCTCCTCTCTGTTGCCATGACAAACACCCTGATGAGAGGAAACATGGGAAGAAAGGGTTTAGTTGTTTTACATTCTTGGCTATTGCAGGAAGTCAAGGCATCACAGCCACAGTGGAGAGCAAAGAGAGAACAGACCACAGACCCTTGCTTTGCTTGTGCTTGGGTAGCTTTCTCCTCTTTTAAAATGCTCAGGACCCTCTCTGCCTAGGGCATGGCACCACCCACAGTGGGCTGGGTTGTCCTATATCTATTAGCAATCAAGACAATCCCCCACAGACTGCCCACAGGCCAACCTGACCTAGATAATTCTCCAAGACCCTCTTCTTAGATGACTCTAGATTGTGTCAAGGTGACAGTTAAACAGACCAGCCCTTCCACCCCACCCCACCCCCAGACTCCTCATTAAGTGAACCAACTAGTTGTTCTTCTAGTGAACTTTGCTGAGGTTTTGGGCTTTCAGTGTTTTCTCTATCCCAAAGAAATATCTGTAGCCCTATGCAATGAACATAGCCCTTCTTAGCCTGAATGTTAGTTTTGGTTTTTGATATATTTAAGGTTTATTTATTTTTATTTGTGTGTGTTTGTGGTTGTTTGTGTATGTACACCATGTGCGTGCAGATGCCCACAGAGGCCAGAAAAGGGCATCAGATCCCCTGAAACTGAAGTTACAGGTGCTTGTGAGCTGCTAAGTGGGTGCTGGAAACCAAACCTCTGTAAGAGCAGCCAATGCGCTTGACTGCTGAGCCATTTCTCTAGACCCTGTTTTCTTTTTCTTTTCTTCTTTAGTTGTTGGTTTTGGATTGTTTGTTTGTTTGTTTGTTAAGATGACTCACTTAAACCCAGGCCAGCCTTGAGCTCCTGATCTGCCTGTCTCTCCTTCCCAAGTGCTGGGATCAACAGGTTTGCCCCACTGTGGCCAAATGAATGAGAAGTGTGTCTGAGTGAATTTCTGACTCACCGGATACAAACAAAACCTCACTGAAGTCAGAAAATATTCTTGTGTTTCCCAAGTGACCTGACCCTCCCCGCTGCTGAGGGCACTTGAAGGAGAGACAAAGAAGTTTAGGAACATGCTGTCCTCCGGCAACCTTCCCCGGCTTAGAACCACTGTTATCACCGCTGTCTCTGGAAATCCAGGACAGAGGGTGAAACTGGGCTCTCCTGAGATCACAGGGCAATGGGGGGAGGGGCAGGGTCCAGGCAGAAGTGTGTCTACCCTTCCCTGGGGCTCACGCAGCACAGGGGTCATCCAGGCAAGGCGGCTGTGGCGCCGATGGGAGGAGGTGAGCATGGTGACAACAAGGACAGAAGGCAGTGAGCTTGCACCAAGCTTCACCTTAGTGAGGCTCGGTGGTGAACGCTGGTGCTGGGTGCTGGAACTAGGATCTGGGTCTGCTGGGCCCCGGCAAGGCCCTTTTCACTCCACACTAGACAGGTCTGCTGTCTGCCAGGCCTCCATGGAGCCATGTCTGTCCTTGCCTTGCCCTTCCACCTGCTTCTCCCATCAACAGTCCTGACAGACTTGATGGCTCAGGAGGCTCCTGAAGCTGACTGTGGAGGCGGAAAAGAATCAGCCACAAACTTTACCCTTCTCCTGCCTCTTCTAGGCCCCAGGGAAGCATGGGTGGGTCCCAGACAACCCAGGAGCAGCTGCTTTGGTCATCAGAGGAACCAAAGATGGAAATCTCAGGGAAAGACAGAGAAACCAAATAGATTTGCAAATAAACTCCTGGACCTAGAGCCTTAGCCCCAGTGCAGAAGATACACAGCACAGCACCAGCCCCACAAAAGAAGAAAAGTTCCACGTGCAATCAATGGTTAATCAACACTGGCCACACCAGGAAAATCAGGGAGTGAGTGCCAGGTACCAGGCCGAGCTAGAATTCCATGTGGCTCACAGTATGGCTCAGAGGGGTGTGCCAGGGCTCCAGGAGGTGCTAGGTCACACTCAGGTCATCCCTGGGCTTCACAGGTAGGAGGGCTATAATCCTGTCCTGTCCTTGGGGCAAGCTTCCTTCAGCAATGACATCCCTCACCTTGCATTTCTTCAGCTTCTGTTGGGCGTGTCTCTGTTCACAGAGACCAGGTCAGCCTGGTCTCCAACTCAGGGCAATCCTCCTGCCTGAGAGTGAGCTACCATGCCTGGCTTAACCTTTCTTCTAATAGGTAAGAATTCTTAGGGTGAAAGACCCCGCTTTGTTCTCTCTCTCTCTCTCTCTCTCTCTCTCTCTCCACTACGATTCTGGGTTTTCTAGCTTATAATAGCAAGTCAATATCAGAGACAGCAACTGAGGGAGGGTCTGACTAAGAGGACATGGCATCAGGGCTTTGTGGATTTCCCCTTTAATCTGACCAAGCCCAGAGACCTAAGACACAGATTTAAAAGGACATTGGTTTCTTAGAAGACAGAAGAGAACATTCTGGATGTTTGCTGTTGTTTCCTCTACGTTTTAGTAGCTCATTGTGTAGCCCAGATTAACCTCAGACTCGCCATCCTCCTGCCTCGACTCTCTACTCTGAGATCACAGGCCTGTGCCATCACATCTGAACAGTCCGCCGTGGTCAAATGACCCCTGCTCTGGTGAAGTCTAAGACCTGGAATCTTCTATGCATCCATTGCACCTCTCCCCAACAAAAACTTTTACCAATTCTTCCCCCCCCCTTGACTTCTGGGCCATAGAAGCCCCTCTGAGAAGGACCACCAGCTATAAGTTGACAAAGTCTCCTCCCACCCACCCGTCCCTCGAGGGAAGTCCCTGGGACCCTCACCCCCCACCCAGAGGTACTTCCCAGATTGTTGCACTGGTTCCTAACATCCTATTGACAATGTGAGGGGCAGATATGATGTCCAGCAGACCTATGACATGCCTGATGTCCGACCCTAAGAGATGTCCTCTCCAGGGGAGCAGGACAGCAGAGGTTCCTAAGTCAGACAGACCCGGAGACAAGCCCAGCCTCCCCTTTCTCATTTTGTGACCGTGGACAAGTCACTTAACCTCTCTGAGCTTCTTTTCTTTTTAATATTTATTTTTTATGTATGTGGATGTTCTGCCTACCTGTATTTCTGTGCACCATGTTCATGCGGTGCCCGTAGAGGAGGGCCTCAGGCCTCTAAGACTGGAACTGCAGATGGTTGTGAGCCACCATGTGGGTTCTGGGAACTGAACTCGGGTCCTTTGGAAGAGCAATCGGTACTCTTAACCACTGAGCTGTCTCCCCAGCCCCTCTCTGAGCTTCTTTTGCTTTTCTGTGAGATGGGGGTGCTGCCATTGCCCGCTATGCTGACTGGCTGAGATGGTCAGGGCAAACGCCAGCCACAGCAGATGGTAGGCATGCATTAGTGATCTGGCTTCTCCTTTAGGTGGGCTTAGACTAGGGTGAAAGGAGAGGAAGTGTTTGGGACCTTTGCTTCTTCATTCTGCCATGAAGTCCTCACCAACTGCCACAGCCACCATCAGTTTGGGGCTCACCCCGTCAGCCCCTAGAGAATCCACAGGTGGCATATCTCATTCTTCCCAGTGCACAGGTGGGGAAACTGAGGCTGGGCCTTTGCACAGTTCCTGTAGTCAGTTGACAGGAGTCGAGTGCAAATATATACACCCACACCTATATGTAGCCAGAAGCACATGTGCACACATGTGACTACTCACGAGTGTTCAAACATATATATGCATGCACTCGAACACTCATTGAACATAAACACACACTTGCCTCCAGTCATCCACTGCTCATTTGGCCCCCTGAGGACACCTGGCTCAGGTTCACCTCTTATTACCCCTGGAGTATGGTGGATGGCCACTGTCACACACAAGGATCAGGACTGTGGCAGATGACGAACATGACAGTTTCTATGACAGGCAAGAGTTTGGATACCTACTGTCCTCCCTCTAGGGATCCAGGCAGCCACCTGCCTGGGGAAGGTTTGCAGAAAAGAAGACCCTTGGCTGCTCCAGTGCTGTTTTGCTACCAGACAGTGAACTGAGCTGTCACCACCAGGCGTGACCCCTGACCCCGACCCAGCAGGCAGGGGTGGGACCTGGAAGCACTGTGGATGGAAAGGAAGCCTAAGTTTGGCTTTCCCTGGCTACAGTGGTTCCTCACGGTCAGGCTGGGGAGCAATGTGCTCCGACTTAGGTAGGGGACATCGCGCTAGGACAAGGAGAGTGACTGCAGCAGGACTGGCAGTAGCTGGCGAGGCAGTGGCTCGGACACGATAGAAATCAACCAAGGCGGAGAAGCCACCTGGCTGCATGCTGGGCCCAGAGTGTCCCCTCTCCCTGCTGCCACCTGCCATGAAGTGCCAACTCCCCACTTGAGACACACAGTCACCCATGGGAGGGCTACAAGGAGCAGAGGGAAGTTTGGGACAGAGCACTACCTAAGCCCTAAGCCCAAAGGATGAAACTGAGCACACTAGATATAGGCTCCCTGGTCCTTGTTCATTGATTGTCTCTGAGAAATGCCAGATGGTTGCAGAGAAGAAAGCAAGGAGAGAGGAAGTGTTTTGTTTTGTTTTGTTTTTTGAGACAGGGTTTCTTTGTGTTGCTTCGGAGACTATCCTGGAACTTGCTCTGTAGAACAGGCTGGCCTCGAACTCACAGAGATCTGCCTGCCTCTGCCTCCCCAGTGCTGGCGTGCGCCACCACTGCCCGGCAGAAAGGCGGGAAGTTAACAGATAGCTTTCTCCGCACATCCCTATGGTAGTTGAGCAAACTTAAGGCTCAGGATGGGTCCTCAGCAGGTGGTCTGTGAAGTGCTGTGTCCAGCTGGCCACAGATAGAGGACCAGCTAGCTCAGCTTCTACAGAGAAAAGGCATTGAAGTCAAGCCACACTGTCAAGCCTGGGCTCTGTCCAGCTGTGGGTGGCTTCTGCACAGCTGCTGGTCAGCCCCCCTTCTGGTGTGTGTGTGGGGGAACGACCTAATGGTTAGAACATGGCAAAGGTGAGGTCAGAAGAGGCAGCGGCTTTCAAGCAGGGTGTAGTGACTCACACCTACAACCCATTTACTTTGGAGATTGAAGCAGGAAGATTGCAAATCAGAGGCCCTTGTGAGCTACAAAGTAAGATAGCTGTCTGTAAAGAAATGTACTCAGAGATAGAGTGCTGCCTAGGGCAAGGCCCTGAGTCTACTTACTCAGTGCTGAGAGAAAGAGGAAAAGGTGAGATGTTAATCTCCCTGCTGACCTATAGCTTAGGATAGAGCAGGGATGTCTGTGCTCAGCATGCTCAAAGCCCTGGGTCCCATTCCCAGGCCCCCAAAACAAAAGTTAAACCAGGCATGACATAAGTATCTTCCTCTCCCTTCACCCCCCCACCTTCTCCCAGGCTTGCTCAATAGAACAAAGCAAGCTCCATGCTGAAGATACCCTGAAGGCAACATACTAAAAGCACCTGCTGCAGCCAGCTGAACCCATGTGACAGTTAAGATTGTCACTTGACAGGATCTAAAGCCACCCTGGAGACAAGCCTCAGGCGTGGCTGTGAGTGGTCACCTTAATTAGGTTAGGAGGTGGGAAGATGTAGGAGGCCTTTCCAGGGGCCAGGGGCCCAACTGAATAAAAGGGACACCAGGAGCTGAAGACTGAAGTCTCTCTCTCTGCTTCCTGACTGTGGACAACACGGTGACAGGCTGCCTCACACTCCTTTCACCAGGACTAGCCAGCCATGATGGACTGTACCAGAATGTGCAGTGGACTGTGAGTCAGAATGGACCCTTCCCTCCTCAAGATGCTTTCGCCAGGGTGTTTCTTCATGGTGACTGGAAAACGTAGCCTAGTGCTCCCTCAAGAGAGCTGGGGAGCAGCCTCTACTGACCCTGGATACAGTTCCATGACAGTCCCTGAAGTGGCACACCCAGGGCAGCCATGCTGGGTCCCTGCTCCACAGAGGGCATGTGATAATAAATGCGTGTCCAAATCCACCACGTTGTGAGGTCATCTGGTATTCAGCAGGAGACACGCCCTCATTAGCTCTTGACCCTTGGATCAGTTACCTACCTGATCTCTGACTGTGTCACCTCATATAAAATTGGGCAGAGGCTGCAGCTCAGCAGAAGGCTGTGTGCTTACCACACTCAAAGGCCTGAGTTCCATTCCCAGCCCCACAAAACAAAAGTTAAAACCAGGCATGACGTAAGCACCTCCCCACAGGACCAGGTGTTTTCTTGGTCCTGTATTATTTTCATGAACAATAAATCACATTTAATGGTATGGTGGCACACGGCCACTCTTTCATCCCTGGGTTCAAGAGACTGAGGCAAGAGAATTGTGAATTGGAGGTCAGCCTAGGCTACATCCTGAGACCTTTTCTCAAAATAAAAGCCTTTGGGGAAATGGCTCCATCCATAAAGAGTTGGCATGAGCTGGGTTTGGTTCCCAGCACCCCTATGAAAGTGAGGTGTGGCAGACATACTTTGGTAACCCCAGGGCTGGGGAGGCAGAGGTGGAAAGATCCCTGGGGTCACTGGCCAGCCTGCCTAGCCTACTCAGTGAGCTCCAGGCCCATGAGAGAAAGGAAGGTGTCTCTCCAAGGAAGTCCTCCATCCTCACTCCACTAGGCAAACTCTTAGGGCCTCAAAGAACCAGCAGTTGGATCCAGCTGTGGCCAGGAGAAGCCTCAGAGGCCTGTAAAAGGGTGTGGAAGGGGTGTTGTCCAAGGCTCTTGGCCCTGCCCTCCTGGGCTCTGCCTTCTCCCTGAACAATTGACCTGGGGCCCACTCTTGCCCACAAGCCTGTACTTGGCTTGGTGGAGACAAACAAATCAACAGCACTGTATAGCTAAAAATGCACCCTCATGAGGATATAGCTCCTTTACTGTCCTATTGTCCTATTGCTGTGAAGAGACACCATAATGAAGGCAACTTATTAAAGAAATCATTTAGTTGGGGGTTGTCTTACAGTTTCAGAGAGTGAGCCCATGACCATCATGGCAGGGAGCGTGGTGGCAGGCAGGCAAGCATGGTGCTGGAGAAGTAGCTGAGAGTTCACATCTGATCCACAAGTTGCAGATAGAGAGATAGACTCAGGGCCTGGTGTGAGCTTTCGAAACCTCCACCCACAGTGGTACACCTCCCTCAGAAAAGCCACACCTCCCTCAGCAAGGCCACACCTCCTCCAGCAAGGCCACACCTCCCTCAGTAAAGCCACACCTCCTACTACCTCCCAAACAATCCACCAACTGTGAACCAAAGATTCCAATGTACGAACCTTTGGGGGCCATTCTCATTCAAACCTCTTCAGGGTGTCTGCACTAACTGGTCCGGGTTCCATGGTGCAGTCGAGGCTCACTAAGTTTGCAGGGGTCCCAGGAACAAAGTCTCTGTGACCCCCCAAACCCGGGCTGAACCCACCAAACTCTCTATCTGTGCATCAGAGACCTTAACTCAACCCCTCCTGCCCATGACCTACAGGACAGACCTTAGCAGTGCGCATCTGTCTTCCCACCTTCCTGTGGACAGAAGGGTCTAAGTGCCTGGTGGCTTGTCTCTTCTTCTAGACAGAGAAGGACACAGGCTTGAGTTCCAGATGTGGAATGGGACCCTGCCCACCTCCACCCCAATCCCAGCTCCAACGTCTCAGAATAGCAGACCTTAGCCCAGGCAGCTATATCCAAGACAGGGATCCATGCATGTGGGAATGTAAATTCCTGTCTCACCTAGTGGCTCAATCATTTGTCTCTGTCAGGCCCTGGCTGTCCTCAGTGCTCTCCTCCATATCAAAGCAAAGGCTGCATTCTTTCAGTGACTTCTCCTGGTCTGGCCCAAGGGTTCCCACTGCTGACCTGGCAGAGGACCTGCTTCAGAGCAGAACAAACAAGTCACTTTTTATTTTATTTTATTTTTATTTTTGACAGGATCCCTCTACATAGCCCTGGCTGTCCTGGAAGAAGCTCATTACATAGACAGGCTGGTCCCAAACTCACAGAGATCCACCTGCCTTCCAAGTGCTGGGATTAAAGGCATGACTTGTAACCAGCCACAAATCACACTTTCAATGAGTCACTTTGTGATGTGTAGCGCCAATACTGACTCCCTAAATGTTGCCAGATTTATGAGTGCTGTGCACACTTCTTTCTACACATTGTAGCTAGAGGTTTCTCTCCTACCATCAGGTCCCAAATAAACACTCAGAGGCTTATATTAATTACAAACTGTTAGCCAATGGTTCAGGCTTCTTATTAACTAGCTCTTACAAATTAAATCAACTCATTTCTATTATTCTATATTTTACCACGAGGCTTATGGCTTGATACCTTACATCTTGATTCTCCACCTGCTGCTGGCATCTCTCTGACTCTGCCTTCCTTCTCCCTGCATTCAGTTTGCCTTTCCCACCTGGCTCTATTCTGCCTTGTCATAGGCCAAAGCAGCTTTATTCATCAACCAATAAAAGCAACACATATTCATAGCATAGAGGATATCCCACATCAATACATGGCTGACATCTTTCTTTCCTTCTTTCTTTTTTTTTAAGGTTTATTTTATCCTGCAGAGAGACAGTGTCCTCCAGGCAAGACAGATAGCTACTGCATTTGTGAAATCTCACCAGTATGGTGGCCTGAACAATAACCACACTGGTAACTATGCCAGTGTGGATGGGGGAAATTTCTCGAGGCCTCTTCCCTATATTAAAAGCTACAGACAAATGACAGTTTCTGAGAGTCAAGTAATCAGCCTCAAACACATGTGCATATGGGCAACACTAAGTGGACTCAGTAGGGTGTGTGTGTGTATGTGTGCGAAATGGTAATAATTACAGAAGCAGTTATGAATTTAAAAAGAGGTGGGAGCTGGAGGGGGAGAAGAAGCAATGGAAATAACGTAAAATGTAGTACTCACGTGTGAAAGTCTAAAAAATATAAACATTTTGTTTATGTGTGTGTGTCTATGTATGTGTGTGTAACACACATATACTCAGGTGCCTTAGGAGAGGGCATCAGATTCTCTGGAGCTGGAGTTACAGGCAGTTATGAGCTGCACACTGTGGATTCTGGGAATGCGATTCTGACCCCCTGAAGAAGCTCTTAACTGCGGAACAATCTCAGTATTCCCCCACAAACTTCCCCCTACACAGCTTTCTCCCCACAGGAAAGTGGCAGGACCAGCACATGGCAGGGAGAGGCACCTGGAAGACGGTGAAAGCCAGGCAGGAAAGAATGCATCTCCCTTGTAGGTCTCCCTGTGGGAGTCCTGACTCTGGGTGGGGTGGGAGGGTCTCAAAACCCATCCAGTTTCAGAGGCAAAAAGAAAAATCTCCCAAATTTAGCATTTGCTGGCTGTGTGACTTTGGGAAACTGAGTTCACTTCTCTGTTCCTCAGAGGAAAGAGCACAGAATGGTTGCTGGAGCAGAGGGGACCTGGACCACACTGTGAGTGAGGTCGCAGGGGAAAGGGGACCCCACCAATAGTGGGGTCTGTCAGGGGAGTAGCTGAGCTGTGGTGGTGGTGGCACACGTCTTTAATTCCAGCACTCAGGAGGCAGAGGCCAGCCTGGTCTACAAGAGCTAGTTCCAGGGGCTGGAGAGATGGCTCAGTGGTTAAGAGCATTGCCTGCTCTTCCANNTCCTGAGTTCAATTCCCAGCAACCACATGGTGGCTCACAACCATCTGTACTGGGATCTGGTTTCCCTCTTCTGGCCTGCAGACATGCACACAGACAGAATATTGTATAAATAATAAACAAAAAAAAGAGCTAGTTCCAGGACAGGCTCTAAAACTACAGCGAAACCCTGTCTAAAAAAAAAAAAATTAAAGTAGAACTGGGAGTTAGTTAGGAATGGGGTCAGGAACGGGTCATCAAGAGTGGGAGGGGCAAAGAGGGGTAAGGGATGACTATGGTCAAAACACATATACAGTGAAAATGAAAATGCCATAATAAAACCCATTATTATTATGTGTGATTTATATGCTGATAGACATATGTACAAAGAGGTAACCAAGATGACCCATACCCAGTTAGCAGAGAGCATGATGGGACTTACAGCCAAAATTAATTTATATTCAGACTATCTGGTCATAAAAACCTCCAAGAGCTGGCTCTGGGCCAAGCCAGGAGCCACGTTCTCATGCAGGCCTCATGGTACCAGGTTGCCCGTTAGCATCCTGAGGATGAGGAAACAGAATAAGATGTATCACAGTTCATCCTACATCGTGGGACTCGGGGATGGGCCAAGCAAGGTCTGTCCGGCTCCCAGGCCTATGCCAGGTCACTTTGGAAAGTCCTGGTAGTTGTGTTGGGAGAGGCCATGGGATCCGGGTAGGGACAGTGGAAGAATTTCCTAAAGCATCAGTGTGTCCATCACTCACTCACTCCAGGATTTCTGATCGCAGCAGTGGGGCTAGCATGGATGGCCCACCCCATACCCTCAATTTTTTGAGTCCCTGAGCCCCAATATCTGGATCCCCAAGTCCTGAGTTTTCTATTCTTCCAGCGAGGAGCAGCCAGGACAGAAGGAGACAGAAGCAAGACCAGCCTTGCAGCTGGAAGTGTTTTTCCACCAGGAAGCAGCCTGGTTCATCTGAGTTTTTTCACCCTTTGTCCCAAGACGCAAAAATGTCAGAAATGCACAAGGGCTCGCTCTGCCACAGAGGGACAGAGGGACATAAACTCACCCCATGTCCACTTCCTGCAAGGGGCGGAGGGTCAGGAGCCGCCTCTGGGGAGTGGGTCTGGCTTCAGATTGTCACATTCTTCTCCTGGGACGGAGGTGGGGTGAAGCCCAATCCTAGGTCCTGGCTTCCCCACCTTTGAAATGGAACGGCCATGCCCTGCTGTCCGTCATCTCACAGGTCACAAGCCACCCGTACCTGTCCCAGGCTTCCTCCTTTATATTCTCTTAAGGCTCAACTACAAGCCAAGAGCAGTGCTGAGGCAGGAGAGTTGCCAAGAGCTCCAGGTCAGCTGGGCTAAAAAGCAAGTGCCAAGCTCGCTGAGCTCTACAGGGACTGTGCTAGGGAGCTGCTAGGCAGGACAAACCCAGGAACCTGAGTTTGACCTCCAGAGCCCACACAAAGGTCAAAGAGAATCGGCCCCAGAAAGTTACCCTCTCACCTCCACGTGCCCACTATGACACAAACACAAGAAGAAAAAGTAAATAAGATAGACTAAGAAGACCAGGCAGTGGTGGTGTACACCTTTTTTTTTTTAATTTATTACGTAGTCTGTGTATATGTCTGCAGGCCAGAAGAGGGCACCAGATCTCATTACAGACGGTTGTGAGCC
>LOEQ01004734.1:102617-115648 GCA_001685075.1 Bramus lutescens | reverse complement strand
AATTTGTGTGTTGTTATTTCGGGTGTAAAGCTAGCCGTGCAGGAGCTGGGCCGGACGAAAAGCAGACCTGCTCCCCAATCACTACAACTCCTGACAGATTTTTAGTTTTAAAAATAAGATTTAGGGCCAGGTGGTGGTGCACGCCTTTCATCCCAGTGCTTGGGAGGCAGAGGCAAGTGGATCTCTGTGAGTCCGAGGCCAGCCTGGTTTACAGAGTGAGTTCCAGGACAGGCTCTAAAGTTACACAAAGAAACCTGTCTCAGGAAAAAAAAATTAAGGCTTAGGACCAGTAAGATGGCTCGGAGGATAAGGACTCTTGGCCACCAAGCCCAACAGCCTGAGTTTTTCTGTCCCCAGGATGCACATGGTGGAAGGAGAGAACTCATTTCTGAAGTTTGCTCTCTTCCCTCCTCATATGTGCTGTGGCTATGTGCACACACACAACACAAATAAAAGTGTAATGTAAATATATTATATATTTGATTTTTGTGTGTACATGTATAAATTTAAGTCAGGCATAGTTGCTGACCCTTGTAATCGCAGTAATCAAGAGGTAGAGACAGGAGGATTGAGAGTTAGTTGGTGGGTATCCTGGGCTAAGTTCCAAGTCAGCCTCAAGTGCAAAGTAAGAGCCAGTGAGGTGGCCCAGTGGGTTAGGGTGCTTACCACCAAGACTGATGACCTCAATCTGATCCCCAGCGCCCAACATGGTGGAAGACCGTCAGCAGCTTCTAGAGTTGTCCTCTGGCCTCCACATGAGCTCCGTAGCACACACACACATGCACACACCACACACACACGTGTCTTGAATACACTATGACTTTAATGACAATTGGAAAGAAGTCGACCCACCAACTACTGCTTGAAGCATCATCGTGTGATGGCACCCACTACAGCCAGGAGTCCTGGGTGAACAAGCACAGCCTGACTGTCCTGCATGAGAACCGGCAAGTTCACATTCAGCCCACCTCAGGGCCTCATTCTGTCCTGTGGACTGGGAGCTCCCTGCTTTCTGCCTCTGGCTTTGCCGGAGGGTCTCTCGGGACCTCCCTGGCCAGTTTTCCTTGCAGATCTAGGCATACCTGGTTTGTTCATGTGCTGTTGACCACCAGGTCCCAGCAAACAAGGCAGAGACTTGATTCTGAATCGGACTGAACGATTTTTAAACAGAAAGAACAGAGGCTCAAGCAGGCATTGACCCTGCGTGGAGCCAGCAGAGAGCCTGGGTTAAGGCTGCTTGCATCTTACTGCAGAATCGCAGCAGTCTGTGTTCTGGTTTGTTTGTTTTTTCTTTCAAGACTGGCTGGCCTGGAACTTGCTAACTTGGTATGTCGGCCAGGCTGGTCTTGAACTCACAGACCTGTCTGCCTCTGCCTCCTGTATGCTGGGATTAAAGTGAGGCCTCGGTCTGTTTTCTTAGCTGTTGTTTCCTTTCTGTTTCGTGGTGGTTCTAGGTCTCAAAACTAAGTCCTCTGTTGTGCAAGCACTAGGCTGACCACCCTGGACTGTGCCCTCTTCCGCAGTGATTTTTTCCAGAAACTTAACCAAAGCCATTTAAAGTTTAAAGAGTGTGTGATCTTTGAGAATCTCCTGATAAGCTACTGAATGGAGTTTCTTTGGGGAGAAAGCCGGTGCTTGAGTGTATACACTCACAGCTGGTGCCTAGACAGTCGTGTCCCACACTTCAGAAAGACGAGTTTCTGCTAGGGAAAAATCCCACACTCTGTTTCTCTGATTGTCTTCAGGGAAGCCAAAATAAAGCAAAACAAAAACCTAATATCTGAAAGTTATTTTCACAAAGAGGGCTCCTGCTCCTAGGGCTGGAATTTGTCCTGCTGTGTCTGGGCGAGGGTGAGACTGCAGCAAGCACTGTCCTGCGCTGGTGACCACATGGCTGCACTAGACAGGCTAGAAAGTGCTGGGCTGCCTTAAAAACTGCCCATGTCGGGCCAGCTGCCTGGGGACTTGACCACCAGCACCAGTGTTTCCCTGCGGTTCAGCAACATTGCTCACTGGGGAAAGATACTTGCCACAAGCCTGACAACCAGAGTCTGATTCCTGGAACCCACGTGGTGGAAGGAGAGAGCTGAATTCCCCAAGTTGTCCCTTGACCTCCACATGCCCGGGCCCACAAACAGGCACACATACTCAGTCACATGTAATAAATGAATGCGTTAGTTATTGTGGCACACACGCCTATAATTCTAGCACTTAGGCGGCAGAGGGAGGCAGATCTGCGAGTGCTAGGCCAGCCTGATCTACAGGGTGAGTTCTGGGACATCCAGGGCTACATAGTGAGCCTCTGTCTCACAACAACATAAATCCACCAGATCATTCCTGTAGTGTTGGAACAGAGTCCGGGTGATGTGTTTCTAGAGCTTTCCAAACAGATCTGCTCAGTCTGGGATCCCAAGACATGTTAGAGCACAGGCCTTCTCCGCAATCTAATCGTTTCTGTGCCCTGTCTTCTTGCAGTGCTGGTGTTCTGTGTGTGACAAACATGCTGTGTCCTGCATTTGTGAGCAGTGCTGGCAGGGCCTCCAGCTCTACATGTGGTTCACACACCTGTAACTGGCAGAAAACCAGTTCTTAGACCTTGACCTAGCACTGTACATGACTTTGTGTTTTAAGGTTACATTTTAATGAGCCAAGGGATACACAGTAGTTCTTTTCATAAGAGGCAGGAGTAGGGACACAGGCTTGCAATCCTGGTAGGAAGTCAGTTCAGGGCCAGCCGAGGCTCCATAACAATAAGACCCTGCCTCAAAATAAAAACAAAAATATGTGGGGCGGTAGTTGCACACACCTTTAATCCCAGAACTCGGGAGGCAGAGACAAGTGGATCTCTGTAAATTCGAGCCCAGCCTAGTCTACAGAGCAAGTTCCAGGACAGGTCCCAAAGCTACAGAGAAACCCTGTCTCAAAAAAAATGAATGAATGAATGAAAGAAAGAAAGAAGAAATACAAAAATAGATACTTGCACAAAAAGTTTTTACTACGAAAACTGTATAGCCACAGTTTACGAGATGATGTCAGTTGCTCCTTCCAGAAGCCTTGATCCCACCTCTGAGAAACCTGTTCTCAGTCACTAAGCTTAGTGCACGCTCTGATTTATTTCTACACGCTCCTGTCCCTGCTGTTTCTGCCTCAAACTGGTCACCATCCTCAGTGCCTACAGAGCCCAGTGTTCTCCAGCCTGCAGGGAGGTTTGCAAAACAAACAAACAAACGAGATTACCATCTCTGGGTTCACAGCCCAAGGCCCTTCCCAGGAGCTCTGAACCTCCAGTTCCTCCCCCTTCCTTCCCAATGTTTCAGACTTCTTCATCCCCCCCACCCCTCCAACATACACACCCTCTCTTCATCTGGAACCGCTGTCTTCCCCCCTCCTACACAGTCACCTGCTACTGCTCTTCTCAGGAGACACCTCATTTCCACAGAGAATCCTGCCTTGCTCTGCCAGCTCCAGAGTTGCCCAGGATCTTCATTTCATTGTGGATTAGACGGGATTGGCAAGCAGAGGCCTGGCGTTTCTTTCTATAAAGTTTCCTTGAAACGCATCTACTTATTCCTTTACATACGTGACTTGTGAAACCAGACAAGATCTGCTCTGTAGCCCAGGCTGGTCTTGAACTCACAGTTCCTTGTGGCTGTCCTGTCTGTCCCCCATTCCCTGTGCCTCAGCTCCAAGTGATGTGAATGTCATCATACCTGGCACTCTTATCCTTTTCTTGTTCCTAGGGATTGACCACAGGGCCTCATGCCTGCTAGGTCAGTGTCCCACCATTGAAGTGTGAGCTCTGTGCTAACCTCAGCCGCCCTTCTTTTTTTGCTTTTGTTAAGGGGGGGCCAGCCTTCACCTTGCAGTGTAAAAGTTGGCCTTGAGCTCCAGATCATCTTCCTGCACTCCCCAGGGTCCAGTCCTGCCGAGCCCTTTGTTTTATTTTGACACAAGGTCTCCCTCCATAAGGTCTCCAGTCTGGCCCGGAGCCAATCCTCCTGTCTCAGCCTCCAAGTAGCTGACATTACAGGCCATGCCACCAGGCCCAGCTGCATCGTTCCTCTGACCTTCCAATGGGGCGAGCTCTCCAGCCTCCTAAGGACCGTACCATGTGTTTCTTGTCCAGGAATGCTTGGAGCCATGCTGAGGCTTTTGTTTGCCAGGTTTGCTTTCTGTTCACTGTGGCCATTTCTTCTGTTGCCACCATCACAATGGGCCCTGGCTCACCCTCTCTCAGAGTGTATGAGTCTGGGCCCTCAGTGAGCTCAGATGGGGGAACCAGCTCCCAGAACTAATGTTTAAAGAAGTCTCAGCTCAGCGAGAGGCCGTGCAAGGCTCACTGTTAGTAAAGCTGGGAGCCGGTGTGAGGAAGATATCCCATTTGGCCCTTCAGAAGCTTCTGGGTGGATCCTTGTCTAGGGCAGGGGGCAGAGGTTGTTGGCTGAGGGACAGAGTTCTCCATGGGGTGTTCCTGTATGGCCCTGGCCAGGTCTGCTGTGGGTCTGTGGGACTCCCAGGGCCTCTGGGAGTGACCTTGGCCTCCAGCTGGGCCCTCCTGGATGGTCACCTTTACACTTTATGCTCACACCCTGCACCCTGGCCTGAGGCCAGCTGTTTCTTTCCCAGTGGCTGAAAACTGATTAGCTGGGTGGGAGAACAGAGGCGCCTTTGTGTGGGCACTGTGCTTCTGAGAATTTCCAGCGCGCATTCAGAGGGAGTCTTAGGCCCTGCCAAATTATGCAGATTTGGGTTTTCTCGGTAGGGTTTCCCATGAGCAGGCATGCAGGCAGCTCGGTAGCTTTCTCAGTGCTGTGGTTTGGAATTTCCCTCGACATGTTATGCAGGCGTCTGCTATTGGTTGTTCTGAAGTAAACAGTTTAGTATACGAGTAATCCTAACGACTTTTCACGAGATTTTGCCAAAAACTCCTGTTTCAATGGATTCATTTCTCAGACCAAACTATAAAGCAAATTTCTGCCTAAGGGCACAGCACAGACTCCTTGTGAGAGGCTATGGGTGGGGGATGCCAAGACATGGTCACACAGCCTGAGAAGAGGAGCCAGACACTCCCACCCTCTGAGGCGCCCATACCTGACCCGCATGGTAGGAACCTGGAAGTCACCTGCCCAGTCAAGAAACCTGGGTTCACCCCGTCTCAGGTTATTCTGTACTCCTGATCCCCTGGACTGGGAACTGAAGATCATGATGGGGTGTTCCTGGCTGTGGGGCAGGCCCTATGAGGAGGCAGCTGCTGTTGCACAGGGCCCTGGCTGGCTCCAGCCTCCAGGGGACCCGGATCTCTAGGTATTTTGGGGGATAAAGGAGCACATTAGAGGTTTGGGTTCTTTTGAGACAAAGTGTTGTGTGGCCCAGGGTGTCCTCATTGGGTAACTGAGGACGATGGCCTTGGGCTTCTGATTCTGCCTCCACGTCCCAAGCCCTGTACTCCTATGACTGAAGTATATTTTGTTAATTGACCATTTTCCCAGTTAGTTTTGATTTTGGCTATTGCTTGGTTGATTGGTTTAGATTTTGCTTTGTTCTTTGAGATAAGGTCCCTGGCATAGCATAGCCTGGGCTCCGTGTTCCCTCTGATCCTCTCAAGCCTTGGGAGTATAGGCCTGCGCACAAGCACCAAACCCAGCCCTGACGTGGCCTTCAGCCCTCCTCCTGCTGCTCATTTCCTTTTCCTTGTTGCCCTTCAGTCCTTGGTGTTTATGTGTGTTTTCCCGCCTTCACCTGGTGACAGCAGTGTCTAGGGCTCAGTGTCTCTAGCATGTGACAGGCTGGCTGGCTTGAGGAATTAACTCAGCTGCAGGTGAACAATTAGGCGGCACATGTTTTTGTTGTTACTTAATAGGCATCAGCATTTTTTCTTCTATTTATCTAGCACGTGTGCCACAGTGCGCATGTGGAGGTCAGAGGACAGCTGCAGGAGTTGGTGCTCTCTACTTTATGGGCAGTGGGGCTCAAACTCAGATCAGCAGGCTTAGCAGCAAGCAGCCTAACCACTGGGCCATCTCACCAGCAAAAACAAAACAAACAAACAAAAACCAAAGTTTTACCTGAAAAAACAGGACTTTCCATCGTGGGGGAGGTGGGTGTGGAGAACTGAGACTCAGGAACTCCAGGTTTGCCAGTCTTTACCACCCCCACCCCAGTCTGTCACAGCACTGGGTTCACACTTCTGCTTCTGCCGCAGCAGGAGGTGAGAGATTGAGAGCCCATGGGGCAGAAGGGAGTTTTATTTGCTGAGAGACAAGTGTTCTAAGTATTTGCTGCTTTCTTGCTTCACTTAATTAAGCTGTGAGTGTTGATGCGTGGGTTAGGTCCCTTCCCTCCCACTCTTCCAGCCGCTGGTGCCAAAATTGAACCCAGGGCCCCACCAGTTCAAGGCGAGTGCCCTTCCTGCCTGCCACACCCTAGCCATCTTACCCTCTTGATTTCCTTGAACTGAGTGCCCGTTCCCTTGTCCTTGTTTGGGATATAGTATACAGAGTGGAAGTGTTTTAATTAAATTAAAGAGAACATAATCTAAAGGGGCTGCTTTAATTTAAGTGGACATGTTGGAACAGCACTATACTCCTAGCACAGCAGAGGCAAGGAGGATTGCTCCAGTTTGTTGTACGTAGTGAGTACCAGGCCAGCCTAGGCTGCAGAGTGAAGCCATATCTCAAGTTGGTTTTTTGTTTGTTTGTTTTCAAGACAGGGTTTCTTTGTGTAGCTCTGGCTGTCCTGGAACTTGTTCTCTAGACCAGGCTGGCCTTGAACTCACAGAGATCCCCTGTCTCTGCCTCCTGAGTGCTGGGATTAAAGGCATGCCCCACCATGCCTGGCACAAATGATTTTTATTTGGGCTGGAGAAATAACTTAGCTGTTAAGATCTGTCTATTCTTCCAGGGGATCCAATGCCCTCTTCTGATCTCGTGGGGCACCAGGCACATATGTGGTGTACATACATAGATGCAGACAAAATTCCCATAGTTGTATAAATATTTTTAAATTAAAATAAAAAAATATTTTTTGAGAAGGTTTCATGTAGTCCAGGCTGGTGTTGAACTCACTATGTAGCTGAGATTGCCCTTGAACTCCTGATCTTCCTGCCCCTGCTGCACCGGGGCTAGGATTGCAAATGTGAGCCACTATGTCTGGTTTAAGATTACTTCTTTGTGTGTGTACGTGTGTGCCAACAGTGTATGTGGAGTTCAGAGAAGAACGTAGTTGATTGTTTTTCTGCCATGTGGGTCCTGGGAACCAGACTCAGGTCTTCAGGCTTGGCAGCAAACACCTTTACCACGGAGTCCTCTTGAGAGCCCAAGCTGATTTTTGAAAATGAGTTTAGGGGGCTGGAGTGATGGCTCAGTGGTTAAGAGCACTGGCCACTCTTCCAAAGGACCCAGATTCTGTTCCACTACCCACATGGCAGTACAAAACTATAACTCCAGTTCCAGGGGATCTGGCATCTTCACACAGACATACATGCAGGCAAAACCCCAATGTACATAAAAACATTTAAAAAGTCTTTAAAAAAAAGAAACCAGGTGGTGATGGCACATGCACCTTTAATCCCAGCACTTGGGAGGGAGAGGCAGATCGATCTCTGTGAGTTTGATGCCAGCCTGGTCTACAAAGCAAGTTTCAGGACAGCCAGAGCTGTTATACAGAGAAAAACCCTGTCTTGAAAACCCAAAAAAGAGACAGAGTTGAACATTGTGTCATATCCTGTAATCCAGTTTTTAGGAGGCTGAAGCAGGAGGATTGCCTTGAGTACAAGGCAAAACACTTCAGGGGGTCGCGGGGAATGAAGTTGTAGCTTGGAGTGATGACATACCTACACCCATAGTTAAGTGTCTCAGCTGCCTGGGCAACTGAGGCCTGCCTAGCCAATGCAGACACTACCTGAGAAAACCAGGAGGGAAGTCTGTGAGCCTGCAGAGCTACCGCAGTTTCCTGTGTTGTTGTTTGGTTTTTAAATTTTGAGACAGGGTTTCACTCTGTAACCCAGGCTGGCCTCAAGCTTGTTATATAGCTCAGGCTGGCCTTGAACTTAGATGTATGGGCCATGCCTGGCTGTATCAGAATTTCACTGGCCGGTTCAGTAGTTAGTGCCTTTGAGCTGTGTCTGAGGGGGCCCTCTAGTGTTTTCTTTATGGCATGACAGGCACCATTGCAGTCCACTCTTAACTCCTGAGCATGTATGTTGGCTGGTGCCATCCTTTGCCAGGCCCACTGTGAGCAGCTGTGTTCCAGCTGTTCTATAACCGTCTTGTGTTTGCTTTCTCCGAGCAGAAGAAGCTGACTACAGTGCCTTTGGTACGGACACCCTGATCCGGAAGAAGAACGTGCTGAGCAACGTGCTACGTCCTGACAACCACAGGAAGAAGCCCCACATCGTCATCAGCATGCCCCAGGACTTCCGGCCGGTGTC
This sequence comes from Bramus lutescens, assembly GCA_001685075.1. Classification (NCBI taxonomy): domain Eukaryota; kingdom Metazoa; phylum Chordata; class Mammalia; order Rodentia; family Cricetidae; genus Bramus; species Bramus lutescens. The sequence goes on along the minus strand of LOEQ01004734.1, from coordinate 107,220 downwards.
GTCCATCATAGATGTGGACATCCTCCCGGAGACCCACCGGAGGGTCCGGCTGTACAAGTATGGCACGGAGAAGCCCCTGGGTTTCTACATCCGTGACGGCTCCAGTGTCCGTGTGACACCGCATGGCTTAGAGAAAGTCCCCGGGATCTTCATATCCAGGCTCGTCCCCGGGGGTCTGGCCCAGAGCACAGGACTGCTCGCTGTCAATGATGAAGTTTTAGAAGTAAATGGTATAGAGGTGTCCGGGAAGAGCCTGGACCAGGTGACCGACATGATGATAGCCAACAGCCGCAACCTCATCATCACTGTGCGGCCAGCCAACCAGAGCTTGTTGCACCACTCCTTGTCAGCCTGAAGACGCAGCTCCAGCCAGTCTACCGACAACAGCCTCCTGGGCTACCCGCAGCAGGCGGAAGCCAGCCTTGAGCCAGAGGACCAGGATAGCGATGAGGATGACATCATCATTGAAGACAGTGGCGAGCCACAACAGATCCCAAAGGCTGCCCCTGATGCCCAGAGCCTGGAGTCCCTGACCCAGATCGAGCTCAGCTTTGAGTCAGGGCAGAACGGGCTCTCCCCGACACAGGACCCGGTGCCTGTGCCCAGCAGCCTGGACACAGAGTTTGAACCCCGCTCTCCGGACCAGAGACTCTTAGAGGAAGATGGCACGATCATAACATTGTGAGCCTGCCGCGCGTGTTTTCCAAGTGCTACAGCTGTGGCACGAGACTGGCTCTGTGGACCTCCGGGCCTCCGTGTTCCATGGGCAAGCCTAAAGCATGGCTGGGATGGGTGGTTCCTGGCAAACCGATGGTGCAGATGAGAGGCCTGGCTGCAGGGGCGGTGCTGCTCTCTGCAACACTGGATGCTGCTCCCTCTTGCAGCCCTGCTGCAGTGCCCTGTGTCCACCTGCCCTACAGAGCCATTCATTTGTCCTCTGTGATGTCTGATGTCTGCTTGGTCCACTGGGAACGTCAGTTCTTGGATTCCCAACTTCGATGTATTCTGACCCTTAAAAATGTTCCTCTGTTGATTGTGACTTTTTTTTCAAGTGCAGTTTTTGTTCTGTTTTCCTAAGACTTTAGCTGGCCATGTTTAGAGGTGCTTCCCACCACCCAGCCCTGGAGCACCCCTGTTGTCTCCACCCTGTAGCGTCAGAGTTGCAGGGTGCCTTAGTCCTACTGACTGCCCTTTAACCTCTTGACCCCCAGTGGACCCCCAGTCCATTGGAGATTGTTGTCATGCGTGCGTGCGTTCGTGCGTGTGTGTGTGTGTTGTGTGGTTAGTGTGCTCCACACTCTTCCAGTGTACCAGGCAGTGTGGATCATGTTGGATAAAAGGACCCCAAGTTAAAAGACTTAACACACAGGACAAGCGTGCACTTTTTATACAAAAGATGGAGTTTTTCTTCCTGGGGATTCTAGGGCGCTGCCTGCTCTTCAGGAAGCCTGAGTCACATTCACCACCCGAAGGGGTGTTAATTGTCTGAGTTATTTATTCTCTTCTGTGCATCCATTCAGGAGGAGGGGCAGCAGTTGTCCACCCTCACCTGAGGCCCTCAGTGGCATGCACAGGCACTGCGATCCACATGTGTGGATCCCCGAGGCTGACAGTTATTTATTACCTAACCGTCTGGTGGGGCACATATGCATGCCTCCCAGATGTGTTCTTATAACAGCGAAGACTCCGATTGAAGGACGCTCTTTCTCTGCGGTGAGAGCCACGGAGATGAAGTCTCACCCAGTGAAGGGAGCTGGACTCAATACTGAACGCGTTCTTTGCAGGTGCCTAGCTGAGGCTGGGCGCGGCGACCCAGTGACTTTGTTGCATTCACCGAGTTCTTCCTCTCACACAGCACCACTTGCTGGCAGCATCCAGCTCTGACACCGTGAGTGAGTGTGTTCGCACAGTGTGGCTCTCAGGCGGAAGGTAATGTTAGGTATGGAAGGCTCAGTGGTATTCATGAGCTAAGTAGCACATGGGCTCAACATTGTAAGTCCAAATACTTCCACATACTACCTCTCTCTTCTCTCTCTCTCTCTTTTATTTTAACAGAGTTTTAACATTAGAACTTTTCTCTTGGGGAAAACACTTCAGGGCTTGACTTTTGTACAGATTTTAACTATAAAACACAGATTTATCTTCTGTCCGAAAATGGTGATCAAAGCTGCTGATGCTTATTTTAATTTGGAGGACAATAGAGTTTGCACCAAGGTCTTACTGAAGTAAGTGACCCGAAGATGTTCTGTGAGGTCAATGAGCCTTGGTTGTGGGGGATCCTATCCCGCTGGCTCGGTTCTCAATGCACCTTACGAGAGCATAAGTGTTTGCGGCTTGGCATGTGGTTCTGTTGTTGCAAACGTCGAGCCTCACTGTGAATTCTGTCCTGCCCTCAGCTGTGTCAACAAGATGCTGTGCTGTTGTGAACCATGAATTTTCTAATTAAATTTTACATGCTATAACATGATTTTTACATGAATGATACTTTGTTTAAACTATCAAATGTCAGTATTTTACTACAATTTTATTATAAAATGTACATTATCACTAAATGAACTTTGATTTTAAAAATCAAGTTAGCTTTAGTTACATATTATTTTTTACAAATAAAGACGGACTTGTGTAAAGGCTACTTTCTTGTTTGAAATTGTATCAAAAGAGTACTTCTAGAATATTTATCAGTCATCCATTAGGTCCACAGGAGGGAGACTGAGTCACTGGTTCACTGACTTCATAAGCCATAATTCATAGCTTCAGACAACTACAGGGCAGAATGAGTTTTGAATATTATAGGAAAATAACATTTATTGTAACACTATGGTTAATCAATATCATCAGAACATTATCCTTAAAAATAGTTTTCATTAAATATAAAGTATATCCTTCTGGGACTTCAGAGCTCAGCAGTTAAGATCCAGTGCCCCGGACTGAGCACATGGTCTCTCAGTTACCACATCTCCACCCTAAGCTATACACCAAGCCTCTGTGTTGTTTTGTATTTCTCCAGGTCTCTCACAATAGTCTAGACTGGCCTCGAACTCCTGGCACTCAATTTCCCATAGCTGGAATTATAGGCACATGCTATTGTCCTATTCCCTGGGGTTATTTTTTTTTTAATTTTAGGTCTAAAATTTTTTATGCCTTTCTTTAATCCCAGCACTCAGAGACAGGCAGTTGGATCTCTGTGATCCAACTGTAGACCATGCAGTATTTAGATAATTTATTTTGTGTATGAGCACTTGTGTGTTTGTATGTGTGCCACAGCTTGCTTATGAAGGTCAGAGGACAGTTTGTAGGAGTAGCTTCTCTCCACTGTGAGGGAAGGAAGGGCTCCTCATGTAACTCGGGTTAGCTGGAAACTCATACTCTTGCTTCTGCCTGCTGGGCACTGGGATTTCAGAGGCCTATGTCCAGATGTCAAAGGGTACAGTTTGGTTTTCTCTTCTGAATTTTTGTTAAATTGATTTCAGGTCTTTTTTTAAATCTTAGGGCAGTTGTTTTGGGAAAGTTTCCCACAGCCCCAGGCTGACCTTGAACTCTTGAAACTAGCTTTTGACCCTCCCACCATTCCCCGGTATTGGTATTGCAGGCAAACACCACCAACCTTGGCTTCTTTTCTCCTGTTTGTGCTTTTGGTTTGGGCCTGGAACTTGGTTGTGACCAGACTGGCCATGATCTCACTGAGACCCACCTGCCTCTGCCTCCTGAGTGCTGAGATTAAACCATGTGTCATCACTGTGGCCTTTTGGTTTTTTGAGGGCTCACTATGTAACACAGGTTGACCTTGAACTCGGCTTTGTCTTGACAAAGCTTGGGTTGATTTGCGAGCCCATGAATCCTTTATTTTGTGAGGAGGGGTGGGTGGGCACAGCAAGTGTATAGAGGACAAAGGATAGCTCTCAGGAATAAGTCCTACAACATGGGTTCCCTCCAAGGCATCTTGCAAAGGCTGGTATGAATGTTCTTGAGTGCTGTTTGTGGGTGAGTTTTTAGACCTTTTGATTATTTCCTATGGCCCTGTGCTGCCCTAGTGTAAACAGTGTGGTGGTCATGGGCCTGCACCACAAGGCTCTGTTTTGGGGGGATGGGGATGGGGTAATCGATCCCAAGGTCAGTGAGATTTCCTGTGAAACTGAATGGCTGGAACTAGGATTTCTGCTTTTTAAATTTTATATGTATATAAATTATATATATATTTAAATATATGCATATAAATATATATTGACACATAAAAATGTTTTTGAAATATGTTTTAGATATTATATATTTAAATTATATATACACATATCTGCATACATATATGTATATACACCACCACTCAGCTTTTGTTTTTTGAGACAGGGTTTCTCTGTGTAACAGCTCTGGATGTCCTAGAACTCGCTTTGTAGACCAGGCTGGCATCAAACTCACAGAGATCCGCCTGCCTCTGCTCCTGAGTGCTGGGATTAAACGCTTGCACCACCACTGTCCAGTTTTAAACGGTATTTATTAATGTGAGTGTGCATGTGCACTTATGTAGTAATTAAGGGAGTGGGCCCTGCTTTTTGTCCAGCCCAGCTCCCGCACGGCTAGCTTATACCCCGAAATAACAACACACAAATTG
>LOEQ01004734.1:27881-39605 GCA_001685075.1 Bramus lutescens | reverse complement strand
GACCTTTGGAAGAGCAGGCAATGCTCTTAACCCCTGAGCCATCTCTCCAGCCCCGTGGCTAAATATTTTTAAAAGTAATAAACACACTTGAAATAGTGCTGATTTTGGCTATCAGGAGCCTGGCAGATGGGACTCTTGAGTTTGAGATCAGTTTAGTCTATACATTAAGATTTAGGCCAGTTAGGGCTACACAGTGAGTCTATCTCAAAATAAATAAATAAATGAAAGGTTACTGGCAGGAGAGATGGTTTAGCAATTAGGTGTTTCCACTTGCCACTGCTCTTACAGGGACCTTAGTTTGATTCCCAGCACCCATGTCCTATAGCTCCCAGCAGTTTGAAGCTTCAGGGGATCCAATGTCGTGTTGTTACAGACTTTTCCTGGGGAGACCCAATACACATCTACTCACCCCAGAAAGGGAGCCCTTGACAGACCAAAGGAACAGTCGCACCAATGCCTGATTGTTGAACCAATGACTTTTATTGGGGGTATTAGGGTTACTTACAGGAGCAGAAACGACCACAGACAGCCATATCACCATGGGTCCACCCCAGCACAGGTGACAGCTCATGAGGGGGAACCTGGAGCACACTGCACAGCTCACAGGCAGTGCCACAAGTTGCAGAGTGTCCTTTCCAGGTGTCTCAGTTGGTCTGATCATCCTCTTTCAGGTAGGTGGGCTGGTCTCAAGAATTTTCACTGTAATTTGGCTGGTAGGAGAGTGACTCTCAGCAGTCTTTATTGCTTGCTTCTGGGAGGGACCGCCTACTGAATCTGGTCAGTTTCAGGTACTTCCTAAAGCTATTGCGCTGTTTGCTGCACAAAATGTTTCAATCTGGGAAGAAACTGCTACACATCACACTTGACATAGTTTTAAAAAATAAATCTTTATTTTTACTTTCATTTACTATTAGTATATTGTGTATGCATGTGTGCCACAGCTTGAGTACAGAGGGAAGAGGACCACTTGTGCGAGTCAATACTCTCCTTCTACCACAGAGGCTCTGCAGAGTGACCTTAGATGGTCAGGTGGCAAACACCGTTACGTGCTGAGTCATCTCTCTTGACTCCAACAAAATGTTAAGCAAACTCAACACTAATGTTAGAAAGGTTTAACTGAATATGTAAACAGCATTTTACATAAAAAATTAGGAAAATGGACAAAGGATATAGGCAGGCATTCCACAGAAGTACAGACACTAATTAAGGGACTTAACCATAGTGACTCTAAGAAGCCTCTCCGTTTTGATCCTTTGTTCCTCTGTGTGAGTGTGCATGTGCCATGGAGCATGTGTGGCGGTCGGAGGACAACACTGGGTGTGAGTCTTCACCTTCTGCCTTGTCTAAAACAGGGGCTTTCATTGCTGCTGTTTACCAGGGTATGTGGGTCATGAACTGGATTCTTCTCCGGCTTCCACTTCCCCTCACCCTAGGAGCCCTAGGTTTATGATGTGTACTACAACACGTGGCTTTGCATGGGTCCAGGGGATCCTCACTCTACCTAGGGAGCCGTCTTCTTAGTCGTCCTAGTTTTCTCTTTTTTTTTTTAGGTTGGGTCTTACTATGTAGCTCTAGCTGGCCTGGAACTCATGAAGTCCAGACTGACTTGAACTCAGAGATCTGCCTGCCCGCCTAAAATCACTGTGATGGACCAGGAATGTGGCTCAGTGGTTGGGCACTTGCCTCTAACTTCTGTCAATAGCTTTTAGGCTGAGATGATTAAATTGCCTGCTGGCCTGGCTGATGAATTTTGGTCAGTCACATCCTGTTCCCTGATTTTTTTTTCTTCCCGAGACAGGGTTTCTGTGTGTGACAGTCCTAGGTGTCTTGGAACTAGCTCTTTGTAGACCAGGCTGTCTTTGAACTCATAGCTATCTGCCTTCCTCTGACTCCCAAGTGCTGAGATTAACTGGGATTAAAGGCGTGCAACATTACCACCTGGCGATGGACACCTTTCTTGAGGACAACTGGCATTGTCTGCCAGAATGAAGACTGTGTGGAATTCCACCTCTAGGAACCCAGCTCACAGATGTTACAAAATTTGGTTACTCCTACCTGATCCCAGCTACTTGAGGGGCTGAGGCAGGATGATTCTGATTTTAAAGCCAGCTACATAGTGAATTCCAGGCCAGACTTGGCTGCAGAGTAAGACCTTAAAACAGGAACAAAAGATAGCCTTGGCTACACAGTGCAACTGTCTCAGTAAAGCCAAAGGCAGTGGAATTGCACTTGACTAGCCTGTTCTGTTCAAGGCTCTGGATTTATCTTTAGAATTCAAACAACATAATAAAAAGATTATCCACTGTGCATTAAATAGCAAAAGCAAGACAGAACCCAAGTTTTTTTTCTGAGACAGCTTCACGTAGGCCAGGTTGGCTTCAGACTCACTATATAGCAAAGAATGGCCTTGGGTTATCTGACCCTTCTTCCTCCTCTTGACTGCCAGGATGACATCCAGTTCACTTGGTGTTGGGGGTGGAACAGAGCTTCCTGTATGCCTAGAAAGTGCCCTACCGGCTGAGCAACATCCCAAGTATTCCCCAAGGGGAATGTTCCTGTCCTGGTCCACAGGGTTGGGTGCTATAGAGTGGAGAAGATAGATCAGGAGTTCCTTATGAGCTGATACAAAAATATTTCCAAGATATGAAAAGGCAGTATATAGGCAAACTGAGCAAACCTAGGAAGGAGATGCTCTCAGAATAAAACTCAGTAGTTCTGTTCTGTGGAGTTCTTTTCATTGCTTTCTCCTTCCCTTTTTGATATTTTGCTGTGTTTTCCTATTCAAAAATGTCTGCAGATCAGTGGTGGCACAAGTCTTTAATCTCAGCACTTGGGAGGCAGAGGCGGGCAGATCTCTGTCAAAGTCAGCCTGCTCTATAGAGGGAGTTCCAGGACAGCCAGGGGAACACAGATAAACGACGTCTCAAAAAAACAAAAACAAAAAAACCCCAAAAGAATCTGCCAACAACCCCCACCCCCCACCCCAGGATATCCCACATAAAATGGGTATCTATAGGGCTGGGGAGACAGCTCAGCAGCTGAATGTTTGCTGTTCTTCCAGAGGACAAGGGTCCCTTCCCAGCACCCACACTGGGCAGCAGCTCACAACTACCTCTAACTCCAGCTCCAGGGGAGCTGAGACTCTAATGACTTGATTTCTATGGGCACCTGCACAGGAGGCACATTCATATTAAGAAACAGAGTATCTACACCCCAGGTACGTGGCAGTTATTAAGCATGCATATGTGGGTGCTGGGAATTGAACTCTGGTCCTCTGTAAGAGCAGCAAGCACTCTTACAGTGTTGAGCCATCTCTAAAGCCCTGACTATGTGTGTTTAGGAGGACAACTGTCCAGATCCCTTCAGTCTTCCTGCACCTGCCTGGCCCTAGTGGGTGTTGGATTTGGTATCCTTACCACTAAGGAGCTTACTCCAAGAAAACTGGTGAAGAAACACTTGGGCAGTCTCTCTCTGGTGTGGGACCTGCATACATGCACTCTCCAATTCTAGCTGTTGGCACTCTGGCTGATACCTGTCTGTCCTGGCACTTGTTGCACTCCAACCAATCCCACAAGCAGTGTGGAGGGACCCAGAGCAGCCATAAGGCTGCCCAGCATGTGCTGCTCAGGAGACCTACTTCCAGCTGGCAAGGGACTGACTACAGAAGATGGAAGACTATAGAGTATAGCATCCCCATCATCTCTCATTTTGATGCTCACACGGAGCTGGCTCAAACTTGTTTCTGGTTTCTATCAATAGATTCCACCTCAGCCACAGGGTAGGACCTAACAAATGGCAGTCAGGATGTTCTGTCCACTGTGCTTAGTGGTAGTGGCTCTTGGCTTCTAGGCTAACTCATTCCACCAGGCAATGAGTCAATTCAAGTATTTTGCTCAATACTTGCCCCTTCTTAGGATAGTGCTGGAGATGCACCTAACAAACAGGTGTCTGCCTAGAATGAAGGTGGGGCACTTAAGACCCTGAGCTGTTGTTGATGGCAGTCCCCCTGACACAGTCAACTGCTGTCTCCTTGAGCTTGAGCTAGTTCCCTGTAGGGAGGGTCCTGGGTATCTCAGAGATCTTGGGGGCAAGAAAGATGGCTGTGGGTAAAGGCACTTGCTGAGTAAGCCTAGTGACCTGAGTTTGATCCCTGGAGTCCAGGAAAAGAACACCAGTCATCCTTTGATCTCAAGTACTATGATGTGCATGAGATAACCTGGGCCACCACTGCTAAGGAAGCCAACTTAACTGGAAAATGGCTGGAGCATTAGAGCCCTTCACCTTGCAATTTGTCTCTAGTGCCACCTACCACACCAGAGTTCAGCTGCTAAGTAGAATCAAGGAGAAAAACTTCAAATGGGACTATAAGCCCTAGACCCTACTTTGATTTTCCTTCCTCAAATGAGATGAAGTCTGGGTATCCCTGGGCTTCAACTTAAAGAGATCTACCTCTACCTTCTCTGTGCTCAGAGCCAGTACATGCTGGGGAGATGGCGCAGCAAGCGTTAGTACTTGCCTAGCATGCAGAAATGCTGGGTTCCACCCCCGGAATCACACAAATCTGCATGGTGGTTGGTGCATGTTTGTCATCTAGTATTTGGGAAATGCAGGCAAAGGATCCGAAGTTGAAGATCATCCTCGGTTGATGCACGGTAAAGGCCAGGATGCAGTGTTAAGACCTGTCTCTCCTAAAAAAAGGCATGGGTATTGGGGACAACTGAGGAGCTTGTCTTCCATGACTGAATCCTACGCTTAATCCTTGCCCCTAAACCAGAAAAGGGGTGTGGTTTCAAACAGGAGGCAGGAAGTTCAATGAGAGGGTTTAGACACACCTTTCCACTCCCAGCCAGGGAAACCTTTCTAAGTCACCAGAGCTTCAGGCAAGGCCAAGGCTGCAGGGTGTGGCTGATTAGGAGCCTTGGGGACTTGTGGGTTGTTTTCCCTAGTCTGAACCTTGCCATCAGGCCATGGCCTGGACTCCCTTCCAAGGAGTATTATTCTTTTTGTCAGGGAGGAGCAGAATGGGACAGCCTTGGGGGGGGGGTGCTCCCCAAACTTTCAGCTTTTAGGACTCCACCCCACCCCTGCCCACTACTGGAGGCCAGTCAGGGTGACCTCCAAAAACTGACAAGGGATGCCAGCCTGCAGCTGGATGTGCAGCCAGAGCAGCAGGCACATCTTGGAGGCTGCCCCCAAGGACACAGCTATCACACTGGGCTTAGCAGCCAGAACACTGGAAATGCCCTTTTATTTCCAGCCACTTTATTAGCTCCCAAAAGGAAACCAGTCTACTGGGGTATACATTTTTTTTCTCCTAAGACCTAAGGGTACACACAAGATTATAAACTGTAAACTTGTATAAATGGTCTCACACCTGAAGGTCCAGATGCTGCACTGGAGAGGGGGAAGGTCGTATGAAGGCAATATCCGAATGGTGATGGTGTCTTTTTCTGTATTTGCTTGAAGAACTTTAAAAGTGCAACCTGAGGATTCCCAGGGGGAGTACTCTGACCACCTTTGCCTCTGGTCATTCCCAACAGAGGCCTGAAACCACACTACAGTAAACTTGAGTCTTGGGTTCAAGTTCTAGCTCAGGGAATAGTCAGATGTTTAGTGGCAAGTCTTGAGGATAGAACTGGGTAACATTTGAAGCCAGTTTCCCTGCAGCTGTGGAGAGATGCTGTTTTAGACGTAGGGCCAGTTGCTAGCTAGCTGTCATTATGGAATGTTGTCTCAGGCAATCTTCATCCATTATGTCTAGTCTTTGGAGTTTTCCAGATCTTTCACACCAATGTTGTACTGAACCAGGCTTCCAGGTGGTACTAGCTCTGAACAGCAGGTTAGAAAGTCACAATGGGTGGAACCAAACACCGCTCAATATGATCCTCTGTGAAGTTCAGTCAACATTAAGAAGAGATTTTTTCATCATCTCACGCAAAGGGCAGAGAGCCACTTGGAGATTTTTGGGGCCCATTTTGGCAGTGAGGTAGAAGCAGAGGAAGGACTTGTGAGAGGGATCGCTTGATGAGTAGCCAGAATACTCAATTCTTCGAGTGGTTCAGCTGGTGAACTCCCCATCTTTAAATACTTGACTCTCACCATGCCAACAGTAAGCACTGAGATCAAATGACCATACTTAGGCAAGTGACCCTGACCCTTTCTATTTGTATTTCAGATTAACAGTCGAGACAAACTGATGGGAGATGCAGAAAGGGAGAGAAACAGTGGTCTCCTGCAATTGTGAACTAATATTTACAGTCACAAAATTTCAAGCGCAAAAAGGCAAGGACCTCTGGGCCTAAAATTTCTTAGAAAAATCTATAGAATCTTTAAGCTTAGAGTTCCAGGAGGTTTCTAAAGTGCAAAGTGGCAGCCTGTGTGGTGAAGGTGAGTGACTGTCAGATTCCACCGAAAGCAAACAGGAGTGATGGGGTTCTTTCAAAATGGCTTTTATTGAGACACATTCAGAGCTTCGGCATTATTTCCATCGCGGTGGCTAAACCCTTTTTGGTGTTGGAGGTCTCACACCCATCCATCTACTTGGGAAGGCAGCATCAGAACTCAGTTATGATGTCCAGACAGGACAAGCCCGACCTCACTTCCATGCTACCTGCAACCATCTCATTAGTGCTCCTTGCACATTTTAGGCTAAATTCCCAGAAGTGGGAGGTGGTTTAAATATCAGCTGGTGTTTCTGATTGGGTGTCTGTAGCATGTAGCGATGAAGATAATACTCCCTGAATCACTGCTGTTGCACACATTCATAATGTATCCTGGCAAGACTGATTTCAGAAAGCTCATGCTAGACTTGTACATTTCCTCTATTAAAAGATTTTCTTGGAAAGAGGTTCAGGAGTCCTGGAAGGTAGGTAGCCTGAGTTCTCTAAGGCAATGTTGCTGAGAGATGCTGACTTACCCCAGTATTGAGAAAAGTTCTACCCTAAATGCTAGACCACTTCTGCCTCCTTACTGCATTCTGAATTTAGCCTGTTCTTGGAATTCCCTGTGCAGTAAATCTACCAGCTCCTTCAGTGCCAGTGCCCCCAATTATGCGCTCTCCAGGTTTTCAGAGCAAAATAGCCAAAGGACTCCAAAGGCAAAGCAGTTGCCTGTTTGGTACAACTGTTGCCATAAGGAAGGAATGAACGGTATGCAGGGAAGAAAGACCACCAGAGGCCAACATATTTATATCTATCACCATCAACATTTACACAGACCCATGTTTTGTTCCTTATCAAAGGGGAACAGAAAACCCCAAGGATGTTTACTTTTGCAGCAAAAGGACACACACACACACACACACACACACACACACACACACGAAAACAAACTGTAGCTGGTACCTGGAGAGAGAGCATGCTTTAGGCAAATGACAGATCGTGGTTTCCCACAAGTTTTCTTTGTAAGCGTGGCTTCCATCTCTACTCAGGGTGCTGGGGCATCAAACAGTTTAAGATGTAATGGACAAACAGGGCCGTCTTGTGTAATAAAAGCAAATATTTACATTAAGCACAATACAGCAATTTATTTAGATGCTTAAAATGAATACAAAGGGAAATAAAGACCACAAAATCATACATACTACAACAGCGTGTCATATATTAGATGGTATAAATGAATACACCCAGCGGTGCTCAACTAAAGAGGAAACTAAATATCCCAAATGTAGCACTCAACCGTGCTTGCTGCTCTGACACAACACTCTTACAGATCTAAAAGGTGTCAAAATTAGTAGCTGTAAAATCAATTCTTGCATGTTATTTTAGCTTAAAAGGTCTCAGAAAGATATCTGAAATATCAGTTTTGACAACTGTAATATCAAGGATACTCAGAAGAAGAAAAAAAAATCCTATAATACAGGAGAGTCCAGATATATATCTTATGTGGCTGGCCTCTGTTGCAAGATTGTACAAGGTTATGTGCAAAAACTAAGTCTGTCCAAAGGTCCATACTATCGCAGGGTCAAGCTTCTGCTAGGTAAACTAGATATAGCATTTATCACACAGCAAGGGCAACACTAAAAACCAATCTATGACGGGCACACAGTAACAGTGTCATAAGCATCACTTGAGGTCTAAAAGACTGTACAAATATACATTTCAACTATTCAGAATGAATACATGAAAAAAGGTCCATGTTCCCAAGTCTACTAGACTGGACTGGTAGCATGTATGCCCGCCCTACACTACTATGTGATCAGGGTAAGGCTTTCCCAGGACATCCAACCAAACATCTTACCAAGGGAAAGAAATGCTGGAAAAGCAAACAATGAACTGCTTTTCCCTGTGAGCATTCATGAGCCGCCAGCTTATTGGTCTTTTACACTTCATTACTGAATCTACCAGAGAAGGGTCTGAAGCAAGATCAACCAATCACATGTCATAGACATAGAAATAACCACTGGGACTGTAGTGGTCATATGTCCCCAACAGCCTGACTGACCGGTCCTTGCAAGGCAGTGCCAGTTTAAAGACAGCTCTGCAATCAGAACAGAGGTCCAAGATGCAACATGGCCCATGTGCTGGGGTGTGCCAGGCCCCTCAGGCTTGCTGGCTGCTCAGTTTTACTCCAGTTAAGCTGCCATGCATAGGATCAGCAACTCCGTCAGTCATGCCATCAAACTGCTCCCCATCCTCACTGTCAATTGTGCTATTCTGCCACTCAATCTGTGGGTTTGGTAAGCGCTCTGCATTCTCAGATGCATTTTCCCACTGTGACTGGTCCTTGGACCAAAACCCTTCAACTTTTCCATAGGAACTATTCTTCCATTTCAACTGCTCTGTGTCATCTTGCACTGTAGCCTTTTTTTTGGCAGCTGGCTTACTGCTCCTTGCATCTTCACTCTGGGAAGACTCATCAGACCAGGTTCCTGGTTTCATCTCACATGTGTTATCCTCAAAGTCAGAGATCTGTTGGGAACCAGGCCCACTCTCAGATGGTGAAGCCCCATCTTTCCACTCAACTACATCATCTTGGTCTACCTCACTGTCAGAGGCATCATGCATTAGTTTGGTTGGCTCCTCAGTCAAATGGATAGTTTCATATTTTGAACCATTCTCCTCTTCTTTTTGGTCTAGCTTTTCAGATTCCAAAGCATCCTCAGGAATGACCTTCGGTACATGCTCCTCTGGATTATCACTAGGAATTTTAGGCTCAACTTCAAAGACAGGGTCAAAAGGGCTGTGGCTTTCATTGGACTCTTCTTCTAAATGCTCAAAACTATCCGAGAAGCTGTCTTCCTTCCCAAGGCTAAGCTTTTTGTCAGCAGTCTTACTAGCATTGACTCTTGAGTCCTTCTCATCATGATTTTCAAACAGCCACTCAGCATCAAAGTCCATCTCGTGTTTGACTTTATTTAATTCTTTCATGTTAAAGCCAAGTAGCACACTGGGCTTGTACTTCTCACAGTCACGAACACACTTCTTTCTCTTGTTACTGAAATGGGAAGCAATGTCACTCTTCCACAGCCATAGACTGGCGGCTAACTTCTCAATTTCTCTCCTGGTGGGATAGGGCTGTTTGTTGAAGTATTTTGTGAGGAAGCTTTTCCTAGCTTCGTAAGAATCATCTTCATGACCCTTGGGGTCTAAAGCTAAAACAACAGGCTCTTCAGGCTTCTCTTCAAAGCAGCTGGGAGAATCACTGTCATCCTCCAGCTTTCGCTTTTTTAGCAGAGGAAACTCCACCTGTTCATAGGTGCGCTTCACAGGAGCCAGGCCTGGAGACTGATTGAGCCGAGAAGGTGCATTTGTTTTGTCCTGGCCATTCTGGGTTTTTCCAACACCCCTGCAGTGGACTAGATGCAGTGTGATGGTTGAGGCTGTCATGTTGCTAGTATACACACCAAGGCAATGGATACATTTGTAGGTTAGCTTTTTCTCAACTGGATGAACTGTCTGAATAACTTGGTGTCTTTCTCGTAAATGATGTGCAAGTGCATCAGATATGGGTCCTTTCAGGATTGAAAAGCAAAGAGGGCAAAGGGTTTTCCCAACATCTTTTTTATAGGGCACTGCAGCTTGAGGTGAACTTTTAACAGGGACATCTGCTTTTTCCTGAACTTTTGGCTGTGGTTTTGGAGGAACCGGGGCATTATTTTGGGCATGGTAAGCAACTGATTCGGCTGGGGCATCCCTCAGGTTGTATGTGGTCACCAGAAGATGGATATTGGTGTGACTCCCCTGTTGCAATGTCAAATCAAAGCTCAAAGTAGAATCGGTTTTAGGTCCCATCTCTTCATCAATGTGAACCATTCGCATGTGTGCTGCCATCTTTTCCACATCATTGAAGGTTGAGCGGCAATATGGACAAGACAGACCATGAATTAACATATGGTTGAGCAGGGTATCTGTGGGCAAATATCGATTACAGTAGAGGCATTTGCTAGTAAAATTGTGTATTTTCATAATGTAGTTAGCTACTGCTGGGACTTTCTCAGCTTTATGTTCCTTTTCAAAGTGAACACTATAGACATTTTCAGGAAAAAGCTCGTTACAGATTGTACATATTTTCCACTTCTGAGTAGCACAATGGTTGCTTGGAGGAGGGCCTGTGGCTGCTGGTGGAGGTTTAGAACCGGATTGACCTAATACTCTAGAAGCCTGTGACTGAGACACAGAGGGAGACTTCACTTGGCCTGGGGGTAGAGAGGTGGTACTGGCAGTCTGCAAGGAGTACCTGGCCGCTGCTGGGGGCCTTTGCTCAGTACCAAGCCCATACGACCTCCCATTTCCACTTGGAAGTAACTGTTTCACAGACTGAGACTGCTGAGGGATGGAAACTGGAGCATTGCCACCTAGACCCAGTCTCACTGACTGGCCAACACCATAGCTCTGGCCTACAGATTTGACTCCATAGTTGTTTTGCTGCAGGTGAACATTGGACATCATATTGATTCCTGCTGAGTTTAAGTTAGGCTTTGGTATTGACAATCGATTCACCATCTGCTGTGATGGCAAAGGCCGGACATTTCCAGAAGCAAGGGAACTGATTCTTGGTGGCAGTCCCATGCCCTTTTTCTCTTGAGGTTTGGGAGCAATCAGCATCAAGGGTTTGGCCCGGGGAACTACAACATTTGTGTGCCCAATCATGGCAGTGACCTGATAGCCTATCCGTTCATGGTCCTCTATGACATGCTGTACCAAAGCTTCATAGGACTTGGGCATGAAAAGGCATCGCTTGCAGTGGATATTACACTCTTCTCGGGCATTTGCACCCAGGGGGACAGCACCATTGAGTGATTTTTCTCCTGCCTTTGCTATGTACGGCGCTGCTACATGCTGAAAATGTTCCCTGTAGATGTGCTTCCTGACAATCTCATATAGAGGGTCTCGGTAAGTGCACTTCTTGCAGTAATACACGGCTTGCTCTATATTGTCAGCCTGCTTAGGTTTAAGGCCATCGTTTTTGTTTTTATCTTTGAAAGTGCTGAGGCTGCTACTCGGTGCGCTGGAGTTTGGAGCATGAAATATTTTAATGTGTGTTTCCAAAGTCTTTTTATCTGCATTGAAGGTACAGTAAGGGCAATTAAGGAGAATTCTATTTTCAAAGTCTTCACTATGAACATTCCGGAAATGACTTTTGTAGGCAGAGAAGAATTTTGAGGAAAACGGACAAGCACTGCAGCAAAAAGGTTTTGTCCGATAGTCCTAAAAAATAAACGAAACAAAACAAAATAGAAACCAGAATGAGAAGGCCACTTGAGGCAGGTATTTATAAGTTTTA
>LOEQ01004734.1:8041-27865 GCA_001685075.1 Bramus lutescens | reverse complement strand
GGCAGTCCCAGAAATTCTTCAAGGCAATGATTTTTAGAGGTTTCTCCTGCCAGAAAACTAGAAAGAGAAACTCAAGAACCCAGGTGCATTTTGAATCAAATACCTTTATTTGTGTCCCTGTGTAAATTAAAACTCAGTGTTAGGTTCTTGTCAATCCTCTAAAAATGGCTAGTCATATTTGCTGGCTGGTTTCGGAGAGATGTCAAAAGCAAAAAAAAAAAACAAAAAACAAAACCCAAACAAAACAGGTTTCAAGAAAAAATATTTTATAGCTAAAAACAACCAGTATAAAACCATGTAAACCCCTCATTTTGTGGTTCAGTAATCTGCTCAGGCTTCAGACACGGGAACTCATAGGTTCATATACCTTTATAAGCAACACAGGTATACTTTTCTCTTTCCCACCATCCAATAATTTTCATTAAAAAACAAAACAAAACAAACAAACAAAAAAATCTCTACAGTTTCTTCTCCAATCTAAAGCACAGTGAATTTAGACTTCGGTGTGGATCAAAAGGCTCCAGACTGGAAACACTGGCTTCTTTCTACTTCTTCTCTGGCAGAGCAGCTTCAAAAAGGCCAATTAGGGCTGGAGAGACAGTTCAGTGGTTAAGAGCACTGGTTGCTTTCACAGGGGATCTGGGCTTGATTCCCAGCAACTACAAGGTAGTTCATACAGTTTCACGGTGTTCTCTTCTGACCCCTGAGGGCAGCAAGCATGTACAAAGCACACAAATACACATTAAAACTTCTTTTTTCCCTTCAAAAATGCCAATGAAAAATCAAATTATGGTGGTGTATGCTTTTCATACCAGCACTGGGAAGGCAGAGAGGCAAGTGGATCTTTGAGTTCGAGGCCAGCCTGGTCAGGACAGGGCCAGGACAGCCAGGGATACAAAGAGAAAACTATCAAAAAACACCAACCAACCAACAAATAAATGGCCAATGAATTAATTATAATTAGCAGCTGCTCTAATTCAGCTAAGAAGTTATCTGGATACTGTCTTATAGACAAACGGCAGTGTTCAGAAGCCATGGTGTACTTACTACAAAGCACACTGACATTAGGGATCAGTTTTCAGAATTAAGACGTCAAATAGGTAAATATACACGTCACGTCATCTTTTCTTGTGTGTTTCATGAACTGTTTTGAACCAAAAGGAGTTTCTCTGCATTCTTTCAAAGCTCCTCGGGTGATGTAGTGGTGTATGTCTTTAATCCCAGTCCTAAAGGCAGAGACAGGTGGATTTCGGAGTCCAGTATAGCCCAGGTTAGAGAGACCCTGCCCTCAAAACCAAACATTATCTAGGAAGGCCTTCTCTTAAGAATGCTGCTCAGCAGCTCTCTGTAGGGAGTTAGCTAGAGTTCAAAAGCACAAAGTGCAGAATTAGAGAATTCACATCCACTTTTCTCCATGGACAGAAGTACCATTTACAATACTATTATATTTTTTTTCTTTTTTTTTGAAACAGGGTTTCTCTGTATAACAGTTCTGTCTGTCCTGGAGCTCACTCTGTATACCAAGCCAAGGTCACAGAGATCTGCCTGCCTCTGCCTCCTGAGTGCTGGGATTAAAGTTGTGTGCTATCTCTGCCTGGCCTATTATCACATCATAATTATGGACACAATTATGGACACACCGGCACCAGTAACTATCCTGAATGCAAAGGTTCAAAAAATATCCTGTCACTGTCATTCTAGGGGATCACCTACTACACCATCTTATAAAGATTAGGCGTCATCAGAGAGATAAAGAAGTGTAATAGAAGGCTGAGTATAATCCAGCGGCGCTGCCAAATGCCTCTAATCCTAGTAACTCAGGAGGCAGAGGTAGGCAGCTATCTAAATCAGAGGTCAGCCTAGTCTACAGAGTTCCAGGACAGTTAGGGCTTACAAAAAGTTGTCTCAAACAACAATGAAACAAACAAAAACACTGATCTTGACTTTTCTCTAGGAAGCAAGGGCAGCAACAGAGACAGGTGGGTGGCTGCACACACAATGCTGAAGAGTGTTCCTTAAACAGAAGCAGGAAGGTGCCATGGAAGGAAAACTCACACACCACAGGTTCCCCAACTTTGCTATTTCAGTTTTTTTGAGACACGATCTCATTTGCCCAGGATGGTCTCAAATTTGTTACACAGAATGCCCCTGACCTTTTGATTCTGCCTTCACCCCTCAAGCACTGGAATTAGAGGCATGTGCTGCCATATCTGGTTTATGTGGGCCTGGAGATCAAAACCAAGGTTTTGTACAGGACAGGGAATGCTCCAACTACTGAGCTCCAGCCTTGGTTCCAACTTTAGAAATTTAAAAAATAAAATTTCTGTTCATTCTTTTAGCTTAAAGTTTCTGTCCAGCAACAAGTGACGCCTCAGGGGTCTCATACTCAGGAAAATGGGATGCCCGCGCTACTATTCATTTTCCAGGGTAGGCCACTGCCCGGTCAGAGCTGTCACTATAAAAGGCTCAAGTGGGAAATGAACTTTCCTAGGAGACTTACCTGATTTTTTGTAAGTGAAGGGTCCCACAGTCCTACATCCTCCCACGTAGTGTTTTTCAAATAAAAGTCATTAGGTTCAAACTGTTTAAAATCCTAGAAAAACAGTGAGAGAAATTTAAAACAACAACAACAACAACAACAAAAAACAAAAACACCCCATAGTGGTATCAAGCCCAACCTGACTTGACACCTAAATTCTCTTTAACCAGTGTGGAGGGCACAGGAGGGTCAACCACTGAGAACTAATGCAGTGGGGCTGAGGCTCTGCAAAATGTGAAAGGCACATGGCCAGGATTCCAGAGGAACTGCCCAAGTGCAGATGGGAAGGCTCTAGTCCTACAGCAGCTCCATTAACCACATAACTCACCAGCCACAACACTGGGTGGAGGAGGGGCGTGTGCTAATAGCTCTGGAGGAGCAAAAGTCTATCTTGGCAACACAAACAAGCAAATAAATAAATAAATGAAAGGAAGGGTGGATCTAGAAGAAAATTCAGATTTTTAAACCAAGAAAGTAAGCAACATGCCGTTCAATTTACACTCTAATGTGAAATCCCCCCATGACTAAGAAGAAAGCAGCATGAATGGTTCACAGCTGTTGGTAGAACGTTAAACACGTGCAAACTTCAGAGTACCTATTAGCTCTAGCGGGAGGAGCAAACCCAGTACAGGATAGGAAAGATACTTGACTATTTGCTTATTTTTTTGGAAAGGTTTCACCCACCACCAAGTACAGATCCATGTGTCTCTGAAGAGTTACTTCCACCCTGGAACAAATTACTAGAAGCCCATTTTTGAAAAGCTTTGGTTTCCAGGATACACCCCTGACTACTCTGAGTGGGATTCAGGAGAAGAGACCTTGTTCATGAATGAAATGTCTATTAATTCTACCTGACCCGTATCCTTAGCAGTTGTTCCATGCCAAGCATTGTGCTGGGCAGTGGGATAAATGGCTAAGCAAGGCCACTTTAGTCTGGCCAGTAGAAACCTAATCTGTGGGGGAAATCGCTTTAAATGCTTCAGTTGGAGGTTGGGTCCAACTAACTGTAAGATCTGTATAGCAAGGTGATCTGGACAAGGAGGAGACGCCTCTGTCTATCCCATGGAGTTTGAAAAAAGCTCAGAATAAAAAGGCTAGGGAACAGTCTGGAAAGGCCAAACTGCTACATAAGGGCAAGATAAGTCTTTGATGGGGTCAGAAGGCTGACAAATGCCAAATCCTAAGGAAAGAGATGACAAACACCTAGACAACCGTGCCTCAACAGTCAGGTCAATGGAAGCACCCAGGCTTATGAGAAGGAAAACAGGTTCTGCAGTCCCCAGTGCCTCTTCCCTAACTGTGAGCCTGAAATCACTGCTTCCAATCCCCATTTCATAGACTGGAGATAAGAATTCCTAGAGTCTCCTGAGGTTATTTCAAGGACCAAGTTCATATATAGTTTTAAAGCACCTCTTGCACTGTCTGTGTATATTTTCCACGCTGTAACTGTTTTTGCCTCAGGATGCAAAGATGAACACACTTTCAGGAAAGGGAGTAAGCTCTACTAAGTAAGAAGGTTTTGGTGAAGCTGAAAGTGCAGTTAAATTCACCCTCACACCTAACAGTGAACATCTTGCCCATGGACACAGTAACGGATCAGAAGCTGAGTCACATTAAAATTTAAAAATGGCATGCTACTTACTTCTATATGTTCTTTACAGTATTCCAACCCAATGTCACTAAGTATTTTTTTCACAGTTTTCCGGGCTTTTCTTAAACTGCCAAGATTGTTGACAGGAAGTTGGAACATAGTTTCTATTGGAAAAAAAAATTTAAGTCAAAGTCAAAACATGAACAACTTGTCAAAGTTACTAATTCCACTGATGACAGGATCCCAAACCCTGGCTCCTTCAGGTGAGAAGATGTACTCATCTAGTTTATGGAGGACTTAAAGCAGGCAGGCAGGCAAAAGTGAGTGCTTGTCAGCCTTTCCTATCTTATTAGAGGTCATTTTTACCACGAGTCTAGGCGCACAAGTCTGATTAGGCTTTATCAACCCTTTAAGAGATGAATTTGAAGTTGGAGAATGAAACAGCATCAGTTAGCTATCTCAAGCCAAATCAAGTGTGTTTCTCCTTGTGATGTTGGACCTACAAACCTAGAAAGCCACTCAGAACACCACAGGGTCACAGTACCGCACAGCGCTGAAAGATTTTGCTTTCTGAAATGTCATGGTAACAACACCCACAGAAGCAACACGACATTCGATGACTTCTATCTCCTCAAATCGAAGTTCCAAATGATGGTGTGATCTGCTCCTTAGGTGTCAACACACCTGGGCAAAGGGCTCACATGGGCCATGGCCGAGAAATTAGATGGGGAAAGCCATGCTGTGGCTTCAGAGCACATGGTGATTGCTGTAGGCTTTCTGGGATCTCTTAAAAAACAAAATGCTTGCTGAGTGAGTGTGTGTGTGAAGCATGCAAGGAAACCAAAAAGTTGCTCGACTGCGACTGTTCTAAACACAAAAGCAGAAAGGGAGATCCATTTTCCAAGTTTCTTAAAAACAAAAAGTACTTGTGTTTTAGAAAACTGAATTAGTACAATTTGAGGTGAGATTTTTATAAGTCTCTGAATATAGACCTTAACTCTTTAAACAGTCTAAATTCAACATAATTTAGCAGAATAAAGTAGCTTTAAGACCAAAGTCAGCAAAACAAACAAACAAACAAAAAACCACACCAAAGCACCAGCGTTTGGGATTTGACAAATCTCAGTTTTCTAACTATAACCATCACCTTTACTGGCCACAAGCCTGAACCCGGGGATGTTCGCGTACACAAGTCCCAGACACTCTAGTATAAACTACCAAAGCTTGTTGGGTCTCCCAACATAAAACAGTCACTGAAAAGCAGCACCCCCAGCCTCATCATTCTCCAGATGAACTCCTGTAAGTTGAAGACCAGGACTAGAGTGAGCAGTCCTTCCCCAGAAGGGCAACAATTACCATTTATTTCTCCTTTACACTTCCTGAGCCTAATACCAACTCAAGGAACAAGGTTTCAAAGAAAATACTAGTCCATGTGAATTACTACACATGACATGAAAAAGGACTCAAAGGTCCCCTATGTTTTTTCCTCAGGCCACTATCTTTAAGTACTTAAGGGTCAGGCTGGGCTAGGTGATGACACATTGGAAACCCCAATTACAGCACTCAGATGGATAAAGCATGAGGACCATGAACTAGAAACCACCTATACCCTAAATGAAACAAGTCGGGCACAGTGACACCTTGACCAAAAATAAAAAACGAAATACTAATAATCAGTAGTTGGCTCCAGAATTTATTCATGCTATCCATCTAACTTTTTGTTTAAAAATGTGTAAGTACCCCCCCCAAGCCTCAACACCTTTTTGAACTAGAAACCTCAACAAGGAGACTGCATTTTGAAAACAGAGAGAAAAAACAAAATCCCTGCTGTACAGAGGGGCAGAGTGGTGGTATACTCTTTCCCAATCCATCAAGGCCCCCAAGCCCTGCTCAGCCTTTTGGAATGTTATGCTGGCAGGGTCTAACAGGTCCTTACCAAGGAGACCCCTCCTTTCAGCACAAGGCACTAAAAGGGCAAACTGTCCAACCTAATAGAACTGCACTCTTGTTCATCTATCACTTCCAGGACACCTCAACTTTGCAGGTCATGCTGCTGGGAGCACACAGTAGGCCCTCAGGCATCAGGTTTTACACAAAGCTTTGTTGTTCAGCCTCAGTTGGAACAACTCCTGCTACAAATGATGTCTTGTCAGTCAGGACTCAGGTGAGCAACATCTCTGCAGTACACAAAGCTGTTAATGTGTTCAAAAGCTGGGTGTGCTGGAAAGCAGAGAGGGAAATGCCCGAGGCAGTAATCTCCTCACTGTGCCCACATCTCTTTCTAGACATATGAGCAAATGTGCTTAAAGCTTTGCTGCCACCCAAGTCTTTGCAGAACCAACAGGCAGTGGAACACAGAAAAGCAGTGAATCAAGGAAAAATGGGATTGATGAGAAGTTTGTCAAAACATCCAGTAATGTCCCGACAACCCAAATTAAAACACTATATAAATTCAATTGCTAAATTCTCTCCTGATAATTTTGGGGGCAGACCAGTTAGCTCAGTTGGTTAGAACATGGTGTTAATAATGCGAGTGTCTTAGTCACAGCCATGTACTAACTGGAAGAGATGCACTGTATAGGCTGACCTCCAGCTCACAGACCCTGCTTGCCTCTGGGGTGCTGGACTAAAGGCATGTGCCACCTCTCTCAGCTCACATCAATTTCTGAGAATGATTTAAATTTATTTTGAATGAATGAGTCACACCCCTTTCTCAAGCTCACCTATACCTGAAGAGGAGGGCAGTAACACCACAGTTTCACCCAGGTCAAACTCCTACTTTTTTGTTTTATTAGAAAATAGAGTCTAATGGCTGCAATGAAAATCTGAGATTCATCTTGGCCCTAAGGCTATATATAATTAAAACCATGTAAATAATATAGTATGCCTGATCTTCTCTGCCCCCCAGATTATCAAAAGCAATTACTTCAAATGCCAAGAGGGTAAAGAAAAGACAGCCCAGCTGCAGACCAACCCTGTACAGGGACAAAGACCATAATCCAGTATTGGTACTGGGCAATACTGAGCAGGATCTATGAACTAAGAGACTTTACAGCTTCTACCTGGAGAAGGACCCAACAACAGTGACAATTTAGCTCAAGGAAAGGTCTGCAGACTGGAGTGGAATGAGAAGCACTAGTAGTGATTGTCTAAATCAGGGTCCCTGCAGAGCCACCAAGTCAGGATGGTACCAATGACCCTTATTTGTATAACTACAGAAGATCAACAACAAAAACAAAATGACAGAATACAGATGGGCTGGCAACTCTAGAGTAAAGCAGCTGTACAGTGTCCAGGAAGCCATGGATTTAATTCCTTGCATCACAAACAAACAAACAACTCCATCAAGTAAAACAAACAGAAAGGAAGGAACCTTTACAACCAGGTGGGAACATTTTGTCTTATGAAAAATCCTCAATCAACCAGTCCAGGTTATACCAAAGCTACCCGGAGGATGCCAAAGTGTGTCCTTAAAGCCATCTTGTTTCAATATGCAGTAAAAAAAAAAAATTATGTACTTCTGTATATGGGTGGTTTTGTCTGCATGTACATTTGCATACCAAAAGAGGGAACTGAATCCCAAGGGACTACCATGTGGGTGCTGGGAATTGAACTCAGGACCTCTGGAAACAGGGCTTTTATAAGCGATGAGCAATCCCTCCAACCCCCTCAATATGCACTTACTTGATGTTTCTAGACCTCGGAGTATCCAGGCTAACTGAACACACTCCAATCGCAATAGTAAATATAATAGTCAGCCAACTAACCATTCCCCACTGTAGTCTCTCTCTCTCCTATCTTAGCCATAGGGAGCTAACACTTCTCTATACAATAATTTTAGTCCACAATTGGTGATGAGGCATATCTATAATCCCAGCACTTGGAGCAAGCATTCAAGACTAGCTTAAGCTAAATATATCAAGCTAGAGGTTATGAGAGAGGCAATCTCAAAACAAAAACAATAACAAAAAACATGGTCACATGGGTAAGATGGCTCAATTGCTGTGCAAGCCTGTGGACCCAAGTTTGATCCCTAGAACCAATGAAAGAACCCACTCCTGAGATCTGTACCCTAATTTTCACAGATATACTACACTTACATTAAAGAAAATACTAAAACTATTCTAGGATCTGCATCTGAAGCAATGAACACATACCCTATTAAAAAAAAGATTTATTTTAATTTTATGTGTTTTGCACGTATGCATGTCTGTTTGAGGATGTTGGATTCCCTGGAGGTAAAGTTACAGGTAGTCTGTAAGCTGCCACCTGGGTTCTGGGAAAGGAACTCATGTCCTCTGGAAGAACAGCCAGTGCTCTTAATTGCTGAGCCATCACTCCAGTCCCCATACCTTACTTCCTACTAATTCTATGTTTGAATTAAAATACCAGTAAGGCTTATATATTTGCACTTACCTTGTATAGGGTCTTTCTCCATAGCCCTGGCTGTCCTTGAATTCAAGAGACCCACTTGCTTCTGCCTTCCCAGTGCTAGGTTAAAAGGCATTTGCCATTACACTGTATCTTTTTTTTTTCTTTGTAAATAATCCCTACAAAGCCTTGCTAGAACATTTCACATCTAGCAAGCCACCCTATCAAAAGGCTCCTTTCAGTTTGGAAGCAATCACCTACCACTGGGAAGCAGTTCACCCTTTCCTGTCAGCATGGGGAGTGCCCTTCAAGCGCTCCCACAGAAGCTGCTCTAACATCTTTCCCTCCATCCCCCTCTCTACTGCAACCACCAGTGACTGATTCTGGCCACCCAGGGGCAGAATGTTCTTGATTAGATAAAACTGCAACAAGACAGATTAAATAGAGTCCAGGAGCTAGAGAGACGGCTCAAAGGTTGCTTTCAAAGAGGACCCAGGTGGGGTTCCCAACACCCACACAGCAGTTCACAACTGTCTGTAACCCCGGTTCTAGGGGCTCTGATGTCCTTTTAGGGTTTCTGAGGTCACCAGGTAGAATATAGTGTAGACACGCAAGCAAAATGTCCACAAACACAAATTTAAAAAGTGAAGAAAAATTTAGGTCTAGGGCTAACCAGTTGGTTTGGTCAGTTAAAAAAAAAAAGATACTTGTCATGGAGATTTGAGTTCAATCCTTGTGATCCACATGATGGAAAAAGACAGAACTCACTCCTGTAGTCAATTCTCTGACCTCCATACACGCGCCATGGCACCCCCAATAAACAAATGTATTTAAGCCTGTGATGACATGAATGTACTGTTTTCAGAACCACTGTCAGACATCAAACTTTCAAATAAAAGACATTTCCCTCTTCTTACCTCTCCCACCTAACTGATCAATTCTTTTTGCCAACCCTTGTCACCTTCTCAGTGATCTTCAAGTCATTCCTCAATAGATTTGTCAATTTCCCTGGTTGGCCCCATGTGAACCGCTTACTCTGGATGTGACAAATGCAGGTGACAGAGAGCGACACTAATTCTAGACATTACTTTAAATTAACGCTCCTAAAATAGCTATGTTTGGCAAAAGCCACTTCTCACATTTACAGGTAACTAGGAGAGAAAATACCACACCTGAGGTGCCGTGCCAGAAACACCACTGCCACAGCTGCAGCAGTCTTAAACCCAGGAGTTTAATCAAGAATCTGCATACATCTAAGGTCAGCTAGATGATCCCATAACATCCAAAAGAGAACAAGGACACAGCTGAGGATAAGGCATGCTCTCACATCAGCTAGGATGCTAAGGGCCACTAAGTAAACTACACCGAAGGTTCTTTTCCCTTTTCTTTTTTTAAAAAAAAAAAGTTAAGCTTGTGTATGTAGGGCACAAATGGACAGGTCAGAGAACGGCTTTTAAGAGTGGGTCTCAGGAATGAGCCATCTTGAAGAAATCTTTCTATTCAACTTATAATGTTATTGTTTCAGAAACAGAAAATGGTATCCCTGACAGCTTTTCTTTTCTTCAGTGCTAGCTGAAATCCAGTGTCTTATACTCTATCACTGAGCATTACACTCTCCCCCAAGCACATGACAAATTTTCAAAAACTTAATGTCTTCTATCACTCTAAACTACTGAACTGCATGCTATAACGGAGAAAGCTGTTACCAAAGCAAAACCCCAAAATATAAAGTAAAACTCTTACATCACTCAAAGGCATAACAACACAATATAGAATCTTTTAGATTTTTATGCACATTAAATTTTACTTTTTGTGTTAAGAGACTAGACCCATATTATTGCATAGGCTAAGTGTTATACCCCAATAATGTTTTCCCTTTTATAATTGGGAGAGCATGCCTGTAATCCCAGCATTTGAAAAGTGAAGGCAAGAACATCAGGAGTTCAAGTCCATCCTGGACTACATATGACCTGGTCTCAAATGACAAGAAATAATGTAGTACCAGAGATGGGTCAGCAGTTAACTATACTTGCTGGTCTTGCAGAAGACAAGGCTTCAGTTTCTAGCACCCACACTGAGTGGCTCACAATCACCTGTAATTCCACTTCCACAGGCAACTGGACAACTTCTAGTGGCTTCCCTGGACATTACTGCACGCATGCGGTACACATACAAACACACACTAAAAAAAAAAAAGGCTGGCACTGAGAGGGTCAGTGGTTAAGAGGTAACGAACGGTTGCTTTTCCAGAGGTTCCCAAGTTCAATTCCCAGAAACTACAAGGTGGCTCACAAGCATTTATAATGGGATCTGATGCCCTCTTCTGTCATGCAGGCATACATGCAAATAGAGCACTCATATACTTAAAATACATAAACATTTAAAAGCAAAACAATTCAAGGCCAACATCAACAACAACATATGTACGCATAGCCCTGGCTGGCTTCCTATGCACAGAGATCTATCTTCTTTTGCCCCGAGTGCTGGGATTAGAAACTTGTGCGAACACACTCGAAGCCTGAAGGAGATAATTTTTTTTTTTTTTTTGCTCAGGTTGTCCTGGAATTCACCCTGTAAACCAGGGAGATAATTTTAAACAGTAGTTGGTGTTCAAAAACCAGGGGAATCAATGACGGCTCTTAGTCAAAAAGGTGATTACTGTACACCTGTTAGGATTTTCTAGAATAGGATGAGTCTCTAGAGCAAGATCCTGGATACAATCTAAAAGGAAGATCTTGGCACATATACAGAACACTTTAGACACTGTTAGTGAGTTACTTTGCAGAAATAAAGCAAATGGAATCTGTCTGGGTGGCCCCAAAACTTTTAAGTACTAAACAAACAAACAAAAACCAAAAAATCCTAGCCAGCTT
This sequence comes from Bramus lutescens, assembly GCA_001685075.1. Classification (NCBI taxonomy): domain Eukaryota; kingdom Metazoa; phylum Chordata; class Mammalia; order Rodentia; family Cricetidae; genus Bramus; species Bramus lutescens. Next base: position 16,491 of record LOEQ01004734.1, on the reverse strand, counting down.
TCTTGGCAAATTGGTTCCACTTTTAGACACTAAGAGCAATGCAGCGTATCATTAACAATGAAGGCCTTAATGCCCTTTGCCTCAGAAGAGAGATTACAAGCTTGATCATGCTTTTGTTTGGCAAAATTGAGCACGTAAATTCGCAGACAACCCTCAGAAAAATCCCATGTGTTGAATTTAAATTTCATTCTTCATTTCTTTCTAGTAGTTTCAGGAGTTTAACTTCAATAGAAGGGAAAGGTGAATTGGGAGCATTCTCAAGTGCACAGACCCTCACAACTGCTGCATACTACTTAGTGATAACCTGCTCCTCACATCAAAATTACAATGACACCGTTTTAGCAGTTTTCATTTTAAATTATCACCATGGGTGATTTTAAACATTCAAAATTTTCGTTGCTACTTCATAATTGTAATTTTGCTACCGTTATGAATTGTAATGTAAATAAATATCTGGTATGTGACCCCTTATGGGGTTGAGACCCACAGGTTGAGAAGAGCTACCTAAGATATAAGACACCATTTCCTTATTCAAGACAAACACCACCCATTAAAAAAGACATTCTTGACATCCTGGCCACCTATTATTAGTGGCTGCTACAAAGCAGGAGCTCAAGAAATAGACCAAATGAACAAGGCCTTGCCCGCTCAAGGCTCCACAGACAGGACACCCACAAACACCAACAGCAAAAGGGGTGCTAGTCAGAAACATCTTCAGAAGTAGTAGCTGCTGATGGGGCCTGCCTCCAAGCTAGTGAGCATGGCCGTGGTGCCAGAGGCAGGGAAGCCAAGTCCTAGCAAGTCCTGCACTGAATTTGAATGGCCACCCTGCAAAGGCTAAGTTGGAAAAGTGGGTTGATGATTAGATAGGGGCCCTGAATGTGAGGTTACAGTCTGGTGCCAGGTCTACTTACAGGAAAGAGAAAGCCACACACACCAACACACTAACATGGGTTTTCGTGTGATTAAACCTAGCCAAGTCAGGCAAGGACGAAGTTATATCCCTGATACTCAAGAAGTGACATTTTAAAGGCACTTTAATAGTTTCAGTCTTGTTGTCTGTGATACCAGAATTAGATGATGTGAGAACCACTCAAGGCATTGTTAAGACCATTCGACTCACTCACTGGTCGCTCAAAGGTCTGTGAAGCTACCAGTGCATTAAGTGTGAGGTAAGTCAGTGAGGACGCAGCAAAAGAAGGGCACAGAACTATTTCAGGTATGCAACTTATAGCAAAAATTTTTTGTCTCTTTCGGTAGGACAGTTGTGTTCACAGACCAACTGGTTTGATAATATAGACTTCAATGTCAAACTTCTTGAGAGATAGGATTGTTACTAAAGCTATTAACTATTTGCTAGAAAAGATGGTAAAATGCAGTGAGTGACTGAAAATCTACTCAGGAGCCAAACAGATCTGTGTTGAGTCCCTTGCTCTGTCACATACTAGCTCTGTGACCCTAAAAATGTCACTTAGCCTTTAGAAGTCTATTTCCTAAAGTGATATATGACAGGGCTGGATAGAGCGATCTAAGCTCTTGCAGGACTCAAGTTTGGTTCCCAGCACTTATGGAACCAGATGTGTTTTTCTAGACTCTGCAGGCACCCACAGAAATACAGACAAACACATTAAAAATAAATCTAAATCTTTGCCCAGTGTGGTGGTGTACAGCTTCATTCCAGCAGTTAGGAGAAAGAGGCAAGTGGATCTCTGAGTTTGAAGCCAGCCAAGACTACACAGTTGTGACCCTGCATCAAAAGAAAAACACACACAATCCCACTGTTCAAATGTCAGGATTAAGCCAGGCCAAAACAGTTCTCATTATTTCCGAAGCCAGATCAGATACTTTGAAGAGCTCCACAGGCTTAGAGGCACTTCCTTGTCAGTATAGTATAGTGACAACCTGCTTTAAGAGGAAACTGAAAAAAAGCAATCTGAAAACTCAGTTGACCTACGCACAGCAAGCGTCACGAAAGCAAAGCATCTTTGTGTCTCAACGCTGTGTGACTAAGTTATTTTAATACTCTTAATTTATCTATCAAAACCACTCAAGGAATAACTTTTCACAGCAATGAGAAATTATTTTCTGCCATGCTATCAAGCTGTTTTTCTAAACCACCCCTCAGAGTCAAGGCATGTTTTTGAGACAGGATTTTGCACTTCTCAGGCTGGTCTTTAACTTCTCATGTAGCTGAGGAAGACCAGTAACTTCCCATCCTCCTGCCCTACTTCCTGGAAGCATAGCTCACCTTTCACAGGAGTAAAAACTCTACCTACTCAGATTCACAACTGCAATTTAAAATTTAAATAGAAGCTGCACAGCACCACATGTAAGGTTTTCCTGGTATATTGTTTCAAGAGACCAATCACAAAGCTCTCCAGTCAGCAGCTCCTACCAGAGAACATTACAGACTCCCACAGGAAGCACAGGCTCAGTAGAGTTTGGAAGGAGAGGACAAAAGCTGCGATTCTAAGCAAAGTCACCGCTCAGCAGAGTGAAAGCAGGAACCAGACAACCCAAAGCGTTGGGGGTAAGCAGCAGGATCTAAGCAAGCTCCCCTTTCAGACCTTGGCCAGGTTAACTCCAGAAGCACTACTGCAACCCACACACCTCACACCCAGACTCTCGCTGGGGGGTGACCTGGTTAATCAGAACCCATGTAGGTCCATGGGTGTAAGTAGACAGCAGCCAACAAGCCAACAGTTTACAGAAGCATCTAGTGTCCCAAGCACTGGCTGGAAAGATGGCTCAGCAGTTATGGCTCCTCTAGGACCCAAGTTGAATCCCCACCACCCAGTTTACAACTACCTGTAACTCCAGCTTCAGGGGATCCAACATCCTCCTTCCAACTTCCACAGGCATCAGGCATACACACGGTTCAGACACGTACAGACAAAACACTCAGACACATAAAATAAAAAATCCAATAAATAAATAGCCTTAAAGTGTTCCAAGCACAGGCCTGGACATCTGACAGAGCCTGTGGCTCACTATATTGCTGCACATAGTAGAACTTTGATTCTCTACTTAAAAAACAAAGACAGTGTTCAAAGAATGGTTTTTTAAACACTAGAAATCCAAACTGATAAAACATTTACATTTCACTCTTCTTTTTACTTATTTTTAATTGTGTATTCATTCATGTGTGTCTGTGTGGGGGTGAGGGTACATACCTATGGAGACCAGAAGGTGGTGTTGAATACTCCGGAGCTGGAGTTACAGGTGGTTTTGAGGCCCATGACAAGGGTGCTGGGAACTTTAGTTCTCTATAGGAGGACAGATCCTTAATCACTGAACCACCTCTCCAGCCCTAATCTTACTTATACTCTAAAATTGAGTAATGGGTCCCTATCTCTACCAAAGGCTACCAGCCATGTCACATGAGAATTGACACCTAACTCCTACCAAGAGTCAATTACAAATCCATACCCTAGGCTAAGGAGAAAGTATCATGATGTATAGAGATTCAGCCTTCCTTCAAAAGCTATATCCCGAAGTCTTATGCACTCTTCTTATTCCCCAAACACAGTCCTGGGTCATTGTGATCTTCTTCCCAAGTTCCAGAATTGTTCTACCAACTGTCTTGGAAGGGAAAGATGAGCAACACCAGGGAAACATGGAAGTGCCTCTCAAATGGCAAAGGACTATGATCACATGTAGAGATGAAGGAATCTGAACAGTACTCATCTTACACTTTTCACTGACAAGACGACAACTGTGGCTCACATTCTGCCTGAGACCACCCTTCCCACCCCACACATCCTCTGCACAATCAAGTTGATATAGCCACCACTAATTTTAGGAAGCAGGCTAATACGTTAGAATCTTTCCTTACAATGGGACAGAATAGTCTCACTAAATTGGAAGATAGAAAGGCAAGTAGGTTGTGAAAAGGGCAGGTGGGAGGAGCACTAAGACACTCAAAAACAACAATGTCAACCCTCTATCTGAACAAGATAAGTAAACAAAAGCCCATGGCCACAAAGCCTGAGCAAGACTGGGATGGCTTACTTAAGTGGGAGTTTCCACAAAAAGATAGGAAATGCCAATTTGCAAACAAGTCAATAACCCTACTGAAGTATCCATTTGGTTAGCTAGCATTAGCTTATACTAACTTCATAAACCACACTTCCATACTGACAACATGAAAAACAATACAAACTTCAGCAAGGGATGTGACATTAGCTGCAGGGGCAACAGCACAAGTCCTTACTAAACCTAGGGGAAAGTCTTCCAAGTTTATGTAATAGCAACAAAATGTCAAATTCTTTCAGTCTCACTAAAATTATCCACATTAAGGAGCAACTTTCCCCCTACATGTCTTCTGGGCAAGTCAAAGAAAAAGTATTTTAGCTTCCAAAAAGTAAAAGAGGCTTTATGACATGCATGTTTTGACTTGAAAAAGTAGCTTACTGTAAAACAGTCAAGGACACTATGGGGAAAACAACAAATGAGCTTCTAGTATTAAAAAATTAAAGTTTCAATTTTTCTTTATGTCATGTTAAGAATTACCAGAAACCACATTTCTAATACTTATAATTTTATTTGTATTGAGCGTGACAATCATTCTCAACTCTTAAAAAAATCCCAACTGTTTTTTTTTAGCTGGGTAAAAACACATTCATATACACCCAATTAATGAACTCAAAATGCTAGGGCTTCAACTACAATAATGCAAAAAAGACACACCAAAAAGACATCACTTAAATTTGTGAAGTTTTTCATTCTTTTAACAAATATTAGCCCCTACTTTTTCATTTATAATAAACCAGCTATCTCGTTATAACTTCTCACAACTGAATTTGTACTGTAGACGTCAACATTTAGATAATCAACCACCATAATTCTGAATATTTTTGTGTTTTAAAGACTGAGTACTTTTTAACAGATATTTAAGAGATTTGCTACAAGGTAACAGTTTCATCTGTGGTATACTGTATACATCTACACTTTCAGTAATAACTTATTGGTCAATTACTTTTAAGCTTTTGTGGAAACAAAATCTGTTCAACATTGTCAAAAAATTCTTTTCTGACTTTGATTTAAGGAGAAAAAGAAATTTAAGCAAAATCAGTCCATGTGGGTGTTTTATAAAACCAACCAATGATTTCAACAACCCTATTGACTGCATTTTCTACGCAAGGTCTTGAGAACCAAGATTTAAGATCTGGTTATTTTCAACACCTAGCAGAAAAAAATCAAGATAAGAAAGTTAAACAGAATACTCACTTTCCTATTCTAGTCAACTGAAGCTGTTCAGAACATCCTTAGTTGGTAGACTATAAATCTCAGCTTTCACTGGGCTAGAGATGGCTCAGCTCTTAAGTGCACTGCTGCTGTTGCAGAGGACCAAGTTTGACTCCCAGTACCCACATGGCAGTTCACAACCATCAGTAACTCCAGTTCAGGGGAATCCACTGCTCTCTTCTGGTCTCCACAGGCACTGCATGCACAAAATGCACATAAATACATGTAGACAAAACACACACACATCTAAAAACAAATTTCCACTTTCAAACTCAAATAGTGCCAGCCCTCCCCCCTTTTCATGCCAAACCCAGTTAACTGCTCAAACTGAAGAGTACACACATTCTCACAGCTCACAAGGTTCTCTGAAGGAAAAATGACCACCACAAGGATACTGGCTAGCACTGTATTTCACTTATTAGAACAAAATCACATCTGCAAACTTGTCTTCAAACATATATTCAAGCTTTATTATTATTCATTTTAAGAATTAGGTAACTAGGGCTGGAGAGATGGCTCAGCAAGGTTAAGAGTATTGGTTGTTCTTTTAAAGAACCCAGGTCCAATTCCCAGCAGCACCCACAACAGCAGTTTACAATTGTCTGTAACTCCAGATCCAGGGGGATCTGGCATCCTCACACAGGCACAAACTCAATGTACATAAAAAATAATTCCTTAAAAAAAAAGTAGCTATCAAATAGTAGCTTACAGGTCAAAATGACACGTCTAACAAATACTAATATAGTATGTCAAGATTCCTAACAAGCCTATTTGTATTTAATGTTGGATCCCATAAATACGAAAAATGAGTGAATGAATATAGTGTGAATCCGAAGCAGTCTCTTAAAGCAGTACTGGCAGCAAGGCACCTCCTTTTCACTCAGCAAAATGTTACTGCTGGCAACTAACAAAGAAAAAAAAAATCACCTTCAGGAACTAAATGGTTAACTATGTATCATATACATCCATTTGGAATCCCATAAATTTATCTTGGCATGTCTATGTAGGAGGTTTGCACTAGTAGAATAAAGTAGCCACAGGTGTATCAACAATCCACTGTCAAAAGTCCCAAGCAAGAACAAGTTGCATGGAAATCAGATCAAATCCAGGGCTCCTACCAGACTGTCTCTATCTCTACCCATGATCCATTCTTCCCAGTCCCTTTGAATCAAGTAATTAAGGCTTTCAGCTCAACAAGTCTTGAGTTTAGCTACTTAAAACTGTATGTCCAATAGTGCAGAATGCAAATGATTATAATGCCACCATCAAGTTAAAATTTTCTCTTAAAAGAGCCATATTTCTTAAATGTTCAGAACCTATTACTGCAACTAGCTCTAAATGGTTCCTTGAGGAACGTGGCTAAGCTGAACTTTTGGAAGTGTAGGTTTGGTGGTGACCAAGGAGGAAGTCTCTGTCTTCCCAGATGCTCCAAAATGATATTCCCACCCTCCAAAATGATATACCCATTGGTGCGAACTGACAATGTAGTCCAAAGAGCAAAGTGGGGGAACGGAGTCCAGGTCCACAAAACGGCAGTACAGGGGATAACCAATAGGCCACCTATCAGTTCAGTACAAAAAGTGCAACCCTGTGCATCATGGTGTAAAAGTTGGGGCCTAGGTTTAGTATTGTGCATCTCACACCTATGGAAATAACAACAGGAGTAAAATCTACAGAAATCCACACACCCTAAAAAAGTGGGTGTGCACCAAGACTGGTGTCAACACTTGCAAAGGCAGTTGTCTTCTGAGATAATGTACTGCTGGAAGGCTGAAGTTGGAAGACAACAAAAATTTGCAACCAACTCTACTAAGTTGAACAATGAATAACTCAATAGGGACCTGACGTTTACCAACAAAGCCTTGTAAATCATGACACCCATCTCTCATGGCTATGAAAAATCACCACCCCCCAAAAAAACCTCTCAAGAATGACTTTTCACTCTCAAAAGAGTTGGACAGATTTGGACTGACCAGTGATACTTCAAGCCCATTACTTGCAGGTTTTAAGTAACCCCCTTTACCATCTGGCCTAGGAAAGAGAAGTCGACACATTCCAACCTTAAGGTGAAAGGGTTCTTGAGAAAGGGAACCTATAACTTATGGATGTGCACCAAGATGACTTATCAGCAACCAAAGTTTGAGTGTGAATAGTTTGGAAAGAGTAAAAAAGAACTTTCCAAACGTTGAAGTGACTTTCTTAAAGAAAATCTCTCTTTAGACTCACTTAATCCTTCGCCATGTTGCTGTCAGCTCAACTAAGTGCAAGTCTTGCTGGGCCCATTTTCGCGTGGTCTGTAGAAGGCGCTGTTAAGCACATCCTGTTCTAATTCTGGGGCCCTTCCCCCCTCTGCAGCCTTACCCAGTGCAGAGAATGCGCCCCCTACTGACTCCAACACTCACTGCCTTTAACCGACTTGGCTGCGGTGCATTTTGGGTGGGGGCTGATTATTTTCTTCATGGCCATATACCAGAAGCGACAATGCAGATTTATAAAGAAACTGCACAAAGCTATCCAAGAGACACCCCCCCCCAACACACACACCATTTTGAAGGTTCAAGACACAGGCACAAGAAACATCAGGGATGGGAACTGGGCGTCTGGGGCTGGACAGCATTAAAATGGCTAACACAGGAAACAGTCTGGTTCTTTTTCCCTCCTAAGCCTTTGTCTGTGAAATGGGGTTATGACAAGAACTGTCCAGAGGAACTAGTGGCTGAAGAGCACTGAGAAGATACTTGGGGTGTGTGGCAGGGAGCGAAGCTAAAATGGGTATTAGACTCCAGAGCCCAATCTTAGAAGAGGAAGAGAAGCAATCGCGCCTTTTCTACCAGACAGGCATCCAGGTTGGGGGGTGGGGGGAGAGAAGGGTACAGCCCAAAGGAAAGAGGAGGTGAATAAGAGGGTGCTCAAAGAACTACTCCCCATTCATTGCATTCGATAAACATCTTTTCGCGGCTTTCTGGATTTCCATTTTCTGACTGCAAAGTTGAGGCTCAGAAAAGCTCTAAAGAGGCAGCGTGCTGACCAGGAGGCCGAGATTGAGACCTGGGCTGGTGAAGGACTGTGGTTGGTAGGATGGGAGGGAAGCTGGCATGTTGTTGGGGTGGCAAAGACTTTCACTCCGTGCCATGCACTCCCCGCCCCCCGGGCCTTTCCCCTCCCCCCCAAACCTAGGGTGGGCAGACCTGGCAGAAGGCAGG
>LOEQ01004733.1:455951-469841 GCA_001685075.1 Bramus lutescens | reverse complement strand
TTCCCACAGGGCAGGGAACCCTGACTGCTCTTTGGACTAGAAATGGAGGGGGGGCGAGGGGGAGGAATTTCGGATGAGAGAAGGAGATGGAAAATTTTAATAATGATAAAAAATAATTAAAAAATTGTACCTTTGTCATTGGAGCTTTTTTTTGATTGGCCCTTGTGCTCTGTGGTGTGCATTTATTTTTCTTTTGTCTTGCATTTCACATTTAACTCTTCCTGACAAGGGCAGAAAAGTCCTTGTGCAAACAGATGAGCTCTGGAGAAGCCAGGGAAAGTAAAACATAAAGAGAGAGATATTTGGCTATTCTCCAGAAATTCTCAGGAAAATATAGTTACAACCTGATAATCCTTTGCTGCCTGTTAAACCATGCTCTGCCTGTATCACTCAAAATAGTATGTTTGTTTATCCTAGACTCTTCCTGTAAAACCTTGAGCATTGAATCTAGTCCACAAAGCTCATGCTTTGAGAGATAGCGTTTGTATTTTGCAACAGCCTAAGTGACTTCTATGGTCTTTTAGGGTCAGACCAATCCCGACCCTAATAGGCATTATGTTTTCCTAGTTACCTTGAGTGATGTTTTAAGTCAACAAGAACCCATCTTACTGATGAAGTTACATGAACCTTGTAAAGAGCTTCAAATTAAACATGTTACAAACTTTGTTGGACTCAAAGGGCTGAGTTATCTGTTCTCTGAAAGGCTTTTTCCAAAATTGTGCCATGCTTCAATATGACAAAACCTAACAAGTTAATGTCATACTATGAGAAGTCTGGGCCCAGCACCGGTTGCTTAAATCAGGCTGAACCGAATTTCATTCTTCTCTCACACAGATCATTTTCATTGCCAGCTGTAAGGCCTGTGGGGACCTCCCACAACTTTCAAGCAGAGAAAACCTTTTTTAATGTTTAGGCTGGTGTTGGTGAGATGGACCACCACCACTTGCCTGGCCTTTATGTCTTATGTGACCTTGAATATACCATTTTATCTTACAGTGCCATTTCTCTCATCTGAAAACCACAAGTGATGGCAAGGACCATTTACATGGTGTACCAGGAATTGAACACTACAGAGTGCATCAATAAAAAGTGAAAACTACAATTTGTAATAGATTTTATTTATGTATTGGGAAATTGCTTTCATTTATCATAATAAATTTATAACCCTCACCAACTGCTCAGTGCCTAGCTTCCTGATGAGAGCCTGTTCATGCTGTGTCCTCTGACCATCTAAATCACCAAAACCACCACATATAAAATCTAAACATATAACCCCACATGCACACTCAGACACACACATACACACTTGCCTTAAATAAATTAATGAATATTTTAATGAAAAATACACATTTCAATAGGCACAGTGTACCAATCTTTCCTTCAACATTCCTTTAGAAACACATTTGATTGCATAGTATTTTATTATTCTTTTTACCTAAAGCATCATCATCTTCATCTAAACAGAGTATTGATAACTAGAATGCTGATACACGATTTCTTTAGGTATACAGTGCTACTCTGATCTAAAAAGAATCAGAAATTAAAGAAACAATTTGATGCTATTTATTTATATCACATGGCATATTTTACATTCAGATAAAATTGGCAAAATCACTATTCATCCCAAAGGAGCAATGCATAGTGATTCCACATGATAGTATATTATTTCTTAATAATATATTCTTAAAAGAATTCCCTATGATACCTGGAAGTATAAAAATGTTGAGTCAGTCATATAATAACAAATACATAAGATTCTCTAGGATGTCTACTTACCTACTATCGAGGCAAATTTATATATTTTATTGTTCTGCTCCTTGTGTATTTTTAATCATTTTAATAATATTGTGCATCCTGATATGTGCATTTGATATATCCTCAAATGACAGAGTTCTTAAAACTAATGTAGTCATCAAATATTTGATTTTGAATAAAATATATAATATTGCCACATTAGAGTATTATAATTAAGTGAACATATATTCTCAAAATTTAAACAAATTTTGTTTAAATTTGTCTGTTAAACAAATGACTCTGGTAAACATTCATCTTTTCCTTCTTTTTCAGAGTGCACCCTCTAAAAATCTTAATATTTTCATATCAGTAATATATTTTTCTTAAACATCAATTATTGTAGGTATAATTTATATACGATCCTTGTCATGAAGAGAAGAATTTCATGAATGACTCATGAAACTAAATCACACAATGTGCTCAATGATTCTGAGTTCTGTGGCGTCGTGAGCTCCATTTTACAGGTAAGTAAAATGAGGAGTAGAGAGTGATTTAACTCCCTCCTGACCTTGCAAGGATTAAGCAGTGATGAAGCTTGCTCAATGTTCAGTTTTAGCTTTCACATTTGGTTTCATGTGACAAACAAGCGATTGATAAATTTCTCTAAGGTCAAAAGTTGGAAGCTTTGAGTTTATTGGGCTTTTTGCCTAATACTTTCCATAGCAAGTAAGTGAGAGGCCAATTTAAAAAAAATCTGTCTGAACAAGTCTTAATAGAAATAAATCCCTTTAGCAGACTTCTCTAAAATAATGTCTCATTTTATTTTTCAGGATTTGCAATTAAAATTATTTCATCAAAAATTAACATTCCTATTCAAAAGGATGAAGTCCTACTTTTATTTTCCTCTTATAAAATCTCTCACTAACCAATATAGAATTGTGTGGCTTTTTGTCGCGTTTGACTTCGCCATTTCTATTATAAAAGCTCTCCATCACTATGGGCTTGAATGTTAAGGAAAAAAATTAATATGGTTTATAGCAGTAATCCTCTTAAATGCCTGAGACTTTGCCAGCTTTCAACTAACAAGCCAGGTTATTAACGGCTGAGGTCCTACAACACTCAGGGATTATTGTCTAGGTCTGCTGACGAGGCATTGCTAGTGACCAGTTTGTAAAAATGCAATCTGTTATTTTATTTCAAAACTTGATCAATGCCTCAAACTGCTGGAAGTACAAAAATCGGCCTTTCCAACCCGTTAGGATTCCTGCGATACATAGAAGTGAATCGCTCTTTTTATGTGTGATTAAAGGTTGTGATTATTACCTGTGTAAGTTATCTGGCAGCTTTTTTAGGCGGGCTTATGGTTTGATCAAGTAAACTTGAAAAGAATATCAAGATTAAGAAAAAAGAATAACATTACCTTTAACTAAAAAAAAAAATGACAGCTCTGGCAGAAGGCTGTCTCTCCTCACCTGATTCTTAATATGGAGTTTCTGACAAGTGTAGGGATTTGCCTTAATTATTTATTCATTTCATTGAAACCATCTTCATCTGCTTTAAATTTCTAATAAGTCTATTTAAATAAAGAGAATCCTATTTGAATGTTGATTTTATACTTTAAAAATCATGAAGGCATCTGCGTGAAGCAATGGTAATGATTGTATCACTAAATGGCCTAAATAAGAATATTAATTATATTAGCTACTGACACGATAGGAGTTTAAAGCACATTAATTTAAAATAGATACAGAATATCAGTGGATTAGAAAATAATAGTAAGTCATTACTGGTGCTAAAAATAGGGGCGGGTGCACTCTTAAAAGGAAGAAGGAAAAGGGTAACCTTTATTTCTTCTGCTTTTTAATGGATACATAGAATGCCTTCTTTAGACAAAGTGAAGACAGTAAAACCTGGCCTTTTGCTTCACCATCATGGGTCCCTTGCTTGACTTGGCTTGTAAAACCTGATTTTATTGGAAAAATGAAGTTCCAGTAGCTGCAATATATAGAATCTTTGCCGTTATTTCCTTCTTTTACTTTTATTTTTTTTAATTTGTCTTTGGTTTCCCCTGTGTGTATGTCAATTCCACATGATTTCTTTTCTTATACACATGACAGTTCAGCATGACTTTGTCTACTCCCTCCCCTTCCTGGCCCAAACTAGACTTTCATTTAGAGCTTTATTTACTGAAAGCAACACCATTGGGGTTTAAAGCTAACATGTGTCCTTCGAAAGACAAATGAGGGGATTTGCAATGTGGTGACCATTTTATTGCCAGGTAGTTTGTAAGGATTTTGCTTTCCTGTCTTTTAAGTAAGATTAAGTTAGGGTGAGGTAGGAAGCATTTCCTTGTGACTCCTCCTTAACTGAGACCCATGGGGAAAAAATACTTCGGAAACCTATTGCATTGTGAGAGTAAAGTCAAGAGAAAATATTTGCAGCCACAGAAGGGACATACTTTGTTTTTTTTTTTCTTTCCTTTTCTTTTTTAATGTATGAGTATTAGTGAGAATATAATATACTACAGGAATCATTTAGGTACCCAAATTACATTTTTGTGAGAAAAAAATGGAAGAAAAAATCCTTCACCCTTATATGTTTGATAATTCTTTCCTTTTTAGCTACTTAATTTCTGGAAATTGAATTGGAATTCCAAAATAATTTCAGGATTTTCAACTATTTTGTCTTCTAAATTCCTGAGATGTAATTACGTAGTCTAGTGTTATTTTTGAAAAGTTCATAATTTTTATTTTATTTTGATAACATAGCGTCATGCTTTTCTGTCTTGAAGAATAGGAAAACTCAACATGACATTCTGAAAAATCAAGAATTCCATGTATCTACCCATATGATGCTTTCCATTTTTTTTTTAATGGAGCCAAATCAGGCCACTGCATTCTCCACAGAATGGCTATAAAATTACTTAGATATCACACCCAGGTTTCTGTAATGATAGTCTTATTAATTATTTCTTTTTGCCTCTCTTCCACATTTACTTCCTGTAGACATAAGGATTTAATGACACAGCAGGAGATTGTAAGCACCAATCCAGCAATTTAAATTTAAATTCCTCTTAACATTTAAATTCATAGAAACTTTCTGTCAGCACATTACACATAAGGGTAAGAAAGTGTCACATAACTTTCTAGGTAATTTTGTTTATCCAAGATAAAACTGGAGATACATAACTAAATTACATTGAAAAGTGTCTTCAAGAGAAGAAACATTTGACAAATAAATCTAGGACCTGAAAAGATTGGTTGAAAGTTGCAGGTTTTTTGCAATTTTGCTTTCATGATAGGATCGGTACCTGTTTCTTAAAGTTCTGATGCTTCTGGATGGGGAATTCAGTATAGCTTGCTATAAGTTTAGCAACTAGCCAAAGCACATTGACACACAAAATGAATCCTGAGTTCCAATAAAAATTTTTATGTCGTTTATACAATGTTCTCAATACAAAGCTTCATGTAAGTGGATGAAAAGCAAGACCCTAAAAGAATCTCAGCATTAGGTCACAAGAAAGCATGTGTATTGTTGCCCTGCAGAATGAAAGTGAAAGGGAAGAATCATGGTGTACATTTCTAAGAATTCCTGTCCCAAAATTGTTTTCCTAGTCTATGAACAGAGATACATTATTCTTCATCCTATAGGAAAACCATACTTGAAAATGAATTATTTAGCACAAAAAGTGTAGATTTGCAGCTGCTGTATAGAAGACTTGTTGAGTATACTAAATACAAATTTTGCAGAATGCTGAAAATCAATTTATTTCTTTAGTTCTCTCTCCATATAAACACAAACACACATGCATACACACATGCACACTACACTATTTTCCAGAGACATTCTCATATATATCATTTGTTTGCCTAATATCCCAAAGAGGTGGAAGCAACTTCTGTCTTGTGACATTGTTTCTTAATAGAGGTTTTTGAAATATTACTGTTAGAAGCACTGTAGCTGAATCAATGACAGAAAGCATAGTAGGGAAAATTGTAGTTATACTACTGTGGATGCCAGATAATTAATAATGTCCTCCGCTATATACTCACCAGCCCTTCTTACTCCATAACTTGGTTGGGAGCTTCTTTTGATGTTGATTACCAAGTGATAATGCAACAATTCCCTCCATGCTTCTTAAGAATCTGAACAAATTGAATAAAGAGTGGAATAGAAATTCAACAATAGCAAAATTATTAAGAAGACTGATACAACTGATACAGAAGAGCATAAAAGGTAAAGAAAATTCTGTATCATTCCTGATATGCTCAAGGATTTTTGAAAAACACTTGGGTTTTACTATGGTAAAAAGTAGGGCCTTTGTTCATTGTTTCTGAGATTAAAACAAAAGGAACCTGAACTCTTAGTAAAAGCTTTCCCTAAGAGCCTTATGACAAGTGATCGAATCATCGAACGCTTCTTCCTGACATATAATGTTCAGATGTGGTCAAAGTATATGCCCTGTGACAGCAAGAGCACCCTCTCCACCGTTTACCTTCATTCTAATAACAGAAAATGTAGGTGAGTATGACTCACCCCCACACCAGAAAGACCGTGACTTCACATCTGTGACACACAATTCTTACTAGTGGAGATGGCCTCCTTCTTTAGAACTGCTTTTGCTTTTTTAAACTTATGCTTACATGTAACCAAAACTGTAATGAATGCGGACATAGAAATATACATGACAAACTTAGGATGAAAACTTAATATCCTTCTCTGATAAATTATGTGTTTCATACAAATATAGAATCAACTGATGTGAAAAAGTCGGCATTAAATATATGGTTGCAAAGAAATCTAAAGCCTTTGAAGCAGAAAAATGAAAGCCAAAATTCACCCATCTGGAGTTAGTTATAATTGATTTTAGTGAGTGAGTTCTTTACTTTTTTGTTTAATAATTTGTAAATGTTATTACATATTATTTACAACTGAGGTAGACAGTATGGGTTAAAAGTTACTTTACCAGAATAGAATTTTATGAACCCTACGACTCTAAAGGAAAATGAGGGTTTAAATATTTTCATTATACATATTCATTTGTCCCATGAAGTCATGCTATTTTTACAAAATGTTACATGAGCTGTACATGCTATTAAAAGGAAATCATGGTTAGACATAGTTTAACAGAATAAATGTCAGGAAAATTTTCTGATAAAAGTTCACTGAGCACAGAAAAAATAAATTAGTAAAATAAAAGCTCCTAAATTATATAATCCAAGAAATACTGGAGAAATTAATAATATTTAAACCAATGTTAATGTTTGGCCTACACCAAACATTTGGTCACAAAATAAATTATCTTCATAGGTTTGAAGGGCTTAGCTGTACCTTTTAGAATATGATTTTAATTGGAATAAAGCAGAACCATTAAAAATTTACTTTAGTATTTACATTAATTTCACAATTAATTGATTTGACTCAAAATAAACTGGATTTTTTTTTACAGGATGTCCCCCACAATATACAGGTGTGTGTATGCGTCTGTGTGTTTGTGTCTGTGTGTGTGCATGCACGTGTATGTGTGTATGTGTGTATGTATACACATGACAAATGTGATAATATGTTAGGCACTACTGTTGGAGCAAGTTGCCCATATAGATTGACTCTGTGGATCCTTTATAATTCATGTGGAAATATCTAGCTGTTCAGTGAAGGAGCCAGCCATGATAAGCTAAATATAAACATATCACCCAAAGGAAGTTCTTTACTTCCAACCATTATCACCTGCCAGAGTAGGACTCAGCCATCAATAAATTTAATAAAGGCCGGAGTCTCAGTTTACCTGGCTACAGGAAGAACCACAAACTGAGATTACCGGCGCACCACCCAAAAATCGACCATCTAAAGGAATTGCCTAACATTCTAACCACTGTAGATAGGACCACCTGCCAGCACACACGCACCAGGACACCCCTAGGCAAATGTCAGTCAATCAGGGGTCCTGAACCTCAGAAACCCCTCACCCCACCTTTAATAGTATAAAAATCCAATTCTAACTGGGCTTGGGACTCTCTGTTTATTACAATATGTTGGACGTGCGGAGAGACCGAGTTTGCAAACTTGCATAAAATAAAGGGTTTTTGCCTTTACATACGGGACTCAGTCTCCTTGTTGGCTTTTGCGAGGACTTCGCGAATTTGGGCATAACACGGAGTAATGCTGAATGTGTGTGTGGGGGTGTGTGTGGGGGGTGTGGAGATGATGGGAGATGAGTAGATATTTAAACCAGGGCTTTTACGAATCTAGAAGCTCTAAAGTTGTAGATGTTTTCTTTGCTCTCAACCTTGTGCATATATTGATAAATAGCATTTATTTAGAATCATGAAGTGTGTTCACACTTATTCAAGGTCTTCAGAGAGTAGATTTGTTTCTTTTTTCTTTATTTCTTTTTTATGGGGGGTCTTCCTAATATGAAGAACAGGGAGATATGAATGGGTATTTTAAACTAATATCATTCTATAGTAATTTATAGAAAAGTCTACTTAGTAATTAACCCATCAATTTTTATGCTTCTACTTCTAAATGAGTATAACCAGAAACTGAACAGTCTGTCTACAAAAGTTTCAAACCCCAAATATAGTTTGTGCCAAAATTAAATTGAATTTTTCTGGCTAAATGAGGACTCAGAAACATAGGATTGAATAAGTTAGTAAAAAATACAGAGAAACAATCAGTGATCTTCAATATATTTTTGTTTTGAAAATCTAGATCAATAGTTCCTTTTCTTTAATTTGTTGTGAAATCTAGCATGGAGATAAAACTTCCAGAAGAAAAATAAAATGTTGGTCATAATCACATGAGATATATAATCAGGACTTTTCTGAATTAAGGATAGTGTGTGTGTATGTGTGTGTGGGGTGTGTGTGTGTGTGTGTGTGTACTTTCACATGTTTTTGTATAAATAATATGCTTAATTCTTATTAAGACAATCAAGAGTAATTAGTTAAGAATGGTCTAGAATATTCTATAATATAATCCTAAAACTCAATATAAAATTGGTAACCAACTATAGACTCAATATCGTAACAACAGTACCTAACAAGATACATATAACAAAACCCCATGTTCTTTTCTGGAAATTGTCTTATTACACTGTAGAAGGATGAGCACTTGCTGGAATTTGTTTTCTACTACAGATTATTCTTTCAAATGGAACACTTAATGTTGATAATGCAAACATTTTATAAATTGAAAAGGAAGACTATTAGGACTACTGCCTGTGTGGAATTTCGATGCTAAAGAAAAGGGTTTATTGATATATAGAAGTAAGCCAGACAATGGCGGAACACACCTTTAATCCTAGCACTCTGGAGGCAGAAGCAGGCAGATCTCTGTGAGTTTGAGTCTAGCCTGGTCAATGGAGCAAGTTCCATGACAGGCTCCAAAGCTACACAGAGAAACCCTTCCTCAAAAAATAAATAAATAAAATAAAATAAGAAAGTAAAATAAATAAAAATAAAAAACAAAACATACAAAACAAAAGAAACTAAAACAAGAAAAAAAAAAACAAGATAGGGATATAATTTTTAAATCCAAGGTTTCTAACTTCCCATCACATTTTCTAGAAGGTTTTATATGTTTTTCACGGAAAATGTGAAAATCTCTTATTATGTACTATTTAGAAATGCCTACTTATTTTGAGTTATAGTCAATAACAGAAAAACAAATAATTTTATAGTAAGATGTTGATTAGACAAAAGAGAAATGGGAAGATGTTTTAGAAAATAATTTAGTATTTTATCTAATGTTTTTGAATTATCACAATGTATTGATATATAATTTATAATTAAATAATTTAAACTATTGATAAATGTTGATATGTCTAGAAATGTTTAGTTTTGATGTACTCTCGGTTATTAACATATATTACATATATAGTTCTATATCATTTAAATTTTTATAGATTTTGATGTATTATTTATGTAACACATAGAGATATGCATTGTAGACACTTTTAAAGCCATATAAAAACAGAAAATTGATGAAGTAACTACAAATTGTATTATGATGCAAATATTTGAATTTTTAAGCTTTTAAATTTAGTGGTCATGTGTTTATTTTAATAAAAACATTTATTTTGTTATAGTGGACTAAGTAATAGCAATTCATTTACAGAGACTTACAGATCATTCAAAAGATAAATCATCAGTAAAATTCTACAATACTGCAATTTTTTAAAGATCGCTTCTTTGTTGATTCTTTGGAATTTTATATTATGCATCCTAATTCTACTCATCTCCCAGCCCCCCATATTCTTCCCTCACCACTGCAGTACCCCAACAAAAAAATAAAAAAAAATCAAACAAAAATAAAATAAAGAAAACCAAGCAAACACAGAAAAACAAAAACAAAACAAAGCACAAGAAAACCAAACCACCTGTTTGTTTCTTCTTCTTTCCCTCCTCTCCAACACCTCTTCATCCATCCATGCAGCACTGGCAATGGTGAGTCACATAGTAGACTCTTTTGTCCAATTAGCTTTATTAGCAAATGTCACTACAATGGGTCATTGGTGTATTTTAAGTCCTCTGGTTTCTGGTATACATCCTCACTGAAAATTCTCTGGGATATCCTGTGACCACCCCAGTTGTGAAGATCTTGCTGCCATTGTTCCAAAGGACCTGTCCTTTCTTGAGCTCCAGCAGGTCCTGTATGGGGTAGATACTAACTGGGGAAGGCCAACCCATGGCCTAACTGTGGGTCTTGGTGGCAGCCTCAGGACAGAGGGCAGAGACAGCTCACCAAACCATGCCTTCAGAGTCAGTTCTCCCTCAGTTGTGATGAGAATAGGGCCATCTCTCAGGAGTGCAGGAGTTAACTCTTCCTTGATGGTCGGGGCCAGCTCTCTTGCTGCACAATTCAGCAAGAGGTAGGGCCCACTTTCCCCAGGCCGTCTCAGGATGGTCCTCTGATTTCATCACGCATGATTCCCATGGCCCCCAGAGGCGACACTGGCCACCGACATCAACACAGACCCCAACTGCAACTTTACCACGAACCCAGACAAGGCCTTCAACAGCAGCTTGGACTAGGACAATATTCTGGCTCCAGGTAGAACTGCTCACTCTGATCTGTATGTTTCTTTTGAAAGCATGGCTCCTGGACACCACAAAGTCCCCAGGATGTGTCAACAACCCCCGGTTCTGTGCGACCTTTGGTGACAATACAGGACTTTGACTTTGGCAGAGACTCCTACTGCGGCAGTACTATGGACTTGGAAAAGGTTCTTAGATGCAACCTTGAACTCCATCATTACCACAGGAAGTCTTATGTACCACTCATTTCTGCACAGCCACGGCTGAAGCATGGCCCTTGGGCACCAACATGGTCCCTATTTGCTCAACAGATCCCAGGCAACCACATGGCATTTGGGTACACAGATGACATCTCAGATCCTGGCTGCTGTTGGGCCATGAACCTAAAAATAACCCTTAACTGGGTCCCGGGGCCTGGAAAACACCAAGTCCTTGGGTGGCAGGACAGGTCACACCAAACAACATGGCTCTGGAGACGGCACAGTCTTTGAACCCCAACAAGACGAGAGGTTTGGCCCAGAGCCCAGGCTTCCAGTGGGCCTTTGGTAGCAACACAGACCACGGATTTTATTATAGATCCTGGCTGCTGTAGGGCCACAGACCCACACATGGTCACTGGCACCAACTCAGATCTTGACCCCTCCATGGTCCAAGGTAGCAGCTCAGGCCATCCAGATCAGCGTCACTCTGATGGTGGTCCTTGAACACCTAACTGGCTACAAGTAGCATCCCAGACACTGCACCTCCTTACATCCTTTGGTGGTGGCAACATGGGCAATGGACATTCACATCGACCCTTACTGTTGTAGGATCAAGGACCAATACATGGCCTTTGATAACAGCCCAGCCTGGACATTACCATGATCCAAGGTGGCAAGTAGACCTCAACATCAACCTACTTCTCATCCTCCTTCATTTCTTCCTTTCTGCTTCTCTCCATGGCATACAAACCACTCTGCTTCTCTTTCTCTCCCATTTCTTCACTATATATTTGCTCATCATGGTGGGACCTACCCTGTGGGCCCATAATTATCTTCCTGCCTACCAGGGATTTGAAGGCAAGAATGCTGTAATTTCTCCAAGAGTATTTAATGAATAAAATTATCATTCATTCATAACAGTTTCTGTTACTCTCTCTAAATTATAGCTGGGCAAGTATTTCACTTAGATAATGGTTCATTGTGTCAAATGCTGGAATCAAATGCTGACTACAGGAAAGCTGCTTTATAGTGAACTCCAAACTCCAGCTTCACCTTTTATGTGATTTGGAGATCACTTCATTCAATTTTCTTTCCCGCAGCAGCAGAGACACCATGTCATGTCTTAGATATTTTTGACATCTGAAACTTTTGTGGTTATTATAGGTCAAAGAATATTTGATGTGGTAGTCATCTTTTTGTCATTATATCAGATATTTGTGATCAAGTAGTGCATGTTAGGACATTTCATCTCTCCATCAGCCATACTGTTTGGGAGCTAGAAGCAAGACAATACATCAGGGCTGCAGATGCCTGACAAAACATTATTTCTCAACTCTTGATCGAGAAATGAAAATAAGAAAAAGGAAGAGGCTGTGATCATACTGACCCCCTTGAAAGAATGCCTTGAATGACCTGATGTCCAATGACAGAACAGAATTCCTAAAGGTTCCATCACTTCGCATGGACACTACTTGGAACCAGTTTTATCCAATAGAACTATGAGAAATGTTCAAGGTGAAAATTAAAGAATGTAAATGATCACAAGTTCATAGTACTCAGGTCAGTCTGGAATCATTGACCAAAATATTACAATGCATTATAGTATGTAAATAAACATAAGAGCACAGTATTCAAGTCAGTCTGTAAACAATGGCCAGAACACGACAATGCAGAAGAGAAATCTGAAGCTGAAGGCAGTCTAGTGAAGATTGAAGGACTGGAGCTTAGGTGGGTATTAGAGCCACAGAATGAATGGCGAACTTGCAGAATGTAAGTTAATAATTTTTTTATAAATTTTGATTTATAAAGGAAAGGGCAAGAGCATTAATGCAACTGCAAGACATCATCAAAGTTCAAACAAAATATTTCAACTCTCTTTATCTTTATAATCTTAGATATAAAATCTATAATTATTCAGCATTTCATATTCATGACTGGCAAAGAAGCACAAGTCCAAGAACATAAATGATAAATATCAAAGCTGTGTTTTCAAATTTTCTTCCGTTTCCTTCTAACATGACAAGTTCTAAGGATGGAAGACTAGTTAGGGAGAATGCATTTGTTTTCCTCTGTCGTTAATTCTATTTAAAAGGATCTACCAGATGGTAGACCTGACAAAGCCAAACATGTAAGTAATAGTAACAGCATACGTTATCTCAACCTTTTCGAATGCAGTGCAGTTAATACCAAACAACTTCAAGTAGCCCTAAACTCTTGAAGTCTTTTCACCTCTTAAAACTGCTATGCTCTGATTTCATAGTTGCTGATGGAGAGGAAGTCATTTTCTCAGTGATATAGTACCTGGTCAGTTACTCGCTCCAGTGGAAAGATCCACACTCCTGGCCCTGTGGGCAAGCGTGGGTAAGTCCAGTGGGTCACAAAGTCAAATCTGAGACAACACAAAAGTAAGGCAAATGGAACTGGAATTTGGTGGGATGAGAGAGGCACGTGAGTGTGAGAGTACCATAACAAAAGGTAGGGTAGTGAGTGTGACCAGAATGGATTTTGTGCAAGTGTTAAATTGTCAAAATTAAGGTAATTTCTAAAATGTAGTAGCAAAATTAAGGATCTAATCCTTGAATGTTTAGCTTATAGGTAAAACACATTCAAACCATAGCATTTATTAATACCAGGAATTTTACTTTAAATACATTAAAAGAAAACTGCAGATGAACATATGTGTATTATATAATACATATAGTGTATTATATAATTTTATAACATTGTTATGATGTTTGAAACAGATTAAAAGAAGACAAAACCGTTTATTAATTTTAAGGATTTTGTTGCTGCTGTTTATATGTATTTGGCTTTTGGCATTTTGGGGCAATATAGTTAGGTATATATTATATTAAGGGTTAGCTCATGCCACGGACCGACTCTCTTTGAGCTCACAGACCGAGGGAGAACAAGGGGGA
>LOEQ01004733.1:429047-445594 GCA_001685075.1 Bramus lutescens | reverse complement strand
ACACACACACACACACACACACACACACACACACACACACACACAGAAAGACATGAATGTGGACTTGGGCTTTGGTACCAGGAACCAAGAAAGAAATGTTGCTTCTAATCTGCTTTTAAAAGATATGCATAGTTGTTTTTTATGTGATAATAAAGGTTGGACAATAAAAATAAACATTTCCCCACGTTAAAGTGAAAAGCAAACCCCACTTCTGTTGTTGATGTTCAGCATTAATCGGAGGAAGCCCTGTTCATTTGCTTTTATAATATTTTCCTGTATCTCTTCTGGAATTATCAGCATCTCATTATGTTAGTTTACATTATATCTTGTAGTACAGCAAATTACTCCTTATTTTCAAGGGTGTGAAAGTCAGAAACAAATATGAGGCTGGAAAGTAATGAAAACCAAGACTGTGCCGACAGCATCTAAGATGAGAAAAACAGTTAGCTAAAGTGCATTCTACTATCTGTAACACAGTAA
This sequence comes from Bramus lutescens, assembly GCA_001685075.1. NCBI lineage: Eukaryota > Metazoa > Chordata > Mammalia > Rodentia > Cricetidae > Bramus > Bramus lutescens. Next base: position 445,114 of record LOEQ01004733.1, on the reverse strand, counting down.
CCTACTCTAAATGGTGCTTGATTTTTAAAGACACTTCATTTTGAGTCTGTCAAGTTCCGCAAACTGGTTGTTTTTCACTTCTTGATTGCTGCTGAGCTCTTAGGGGAAAAACTTGGTTCCTCCAGGGAATTCAACGACTTTATTTTAATTAGGGCTTTTTTTTTAAAGGGACTTTTACTTTTAGAATTATCAAATGTGAATCCTTTAATGTAATATACAAATTCTATCATCTCTCAATTACTCACAGGAACAAGCAGAGAAGTTGCACAGGCATTCCAGGAAAGAAAAGGACCCAAAGACAGTAATAATTGACTTTGGTATAGACAACACGTGCTGTCTAGTCAGTAAGGCCTTCTTAATTGTGCTTTTTCTTCTAGTTTCAAGGAAAATCAGTTGCCACCTATTGAACGTACACCAAGAAAGAAGAGGAATGCATTCTATTTATGATAAAAAGGATAAGTGGTGTATATTTTAGATCTATTGACACGTTCTTTCAGACAAATAACCATTAATAAAGAAACACCATAGCCATCTTTAATCATGAGGGTCTTTGTTGTCACATCTTAAAATGTTTCTTAAGTAATTATAAGGCTACAAGTAATAAAATGTTGAATTATTTCAGAACACTTTTTCATTTATTTATTAAATTATTTAATATTATCATAAAACAGTTCTATCCCACCTTTTCTAACAAAGATGCATTTTAAACTCAGTAATTGTCTCCATTGTTTCTTTTCTGTGCCACTTTGTAACAAGGCCAATGAACAGTCAAGATATAGCAGAAAAGCAAATGCAACCCAAAGCAATATTATTTTATTGTGTTCAAAAGACCACTTTTAATACAACTCTGTTCTTTGAAATCAGTTCCAACAAATGCAATTTTCTTCAGGGCTATTGTTCAGAATGATGACCCACATATATACCCATAAGGCCACCTGAAAGGGGAATCCAGGAAAATTTGAACATACTCCCACAGAAGTAGCATTAGATGAATAGAGCCTTTTATCATCTTATCTGTACTCCTAACAAAATGAAAAGGCCAAACATCTCCGAAAATTTGTTGAGCAATCCCACAGTCATTGCAAACCTCCACAAGAGATGCTTAACAGACCACTATATCCTACAAACTTGTGATTGCAAACAAGTCAGCGACTTACATTATGAACAGTATCACCACAAAACAGTAAACTTCATGATATAAATGTCAGTATGACATGATGTATTGGAGTGCCACCCCCAAATATTATTCCTTAGATGTTATTGCAGAAAATTTTCACTTCAGCAAAATATATACAGACTTCTGACCTTTGGAATTTAACATACCACAGGGGGACACTACCAAGGAACGATGAAAAAGAATTAACAAACTCTGGATTAGAAACTCCAGTACTAAAAAGGCATTAAATAAATGAAATGGCCCAGGGTTTTGGTGAGTTACACGTTTTGGAGACTCTGTATGAGAACTGAAACATAACTCATTATAGCTCTGGGCACTAATAAGTTACAAGGCACTCACATGTATGAGATAAACCCCATAACTTACAGGGGCCTATATCATTCCTTCATTATATCTAGGGACATGTGAAATAGCTGAAATTCAGCTCAAAACCCCAAAGTTCAGTAATAAAAGTGAATAGATCAGCACATCTATTGATTTTGCTGTCTTTTTTGTGCTTTTTGTTATCCCATTCTCCTTTCGCATCTGAAAGATTTCAGCATTTTTCTTCTGAGCTACTTCCATTTTGGCATTTTAGGTATGCTGGCACACATCAAAATAAACTAGCTTTCTGCTTCTCTCTCCTCTCAAGAGTAATTATTTCCGTCCATCAAGTCTTAGGCAGTTTCTTCTCATAGTAAACAAAATGTATTGCCTTATTTCCAAGGCGGAACATTGGCAACAAATTCAGTATCATCACGCACTGTGATAAATGAATAGAACTATGAGAAAAATGCAGTGTATTTTAATAACAGCATTAAGGCCAAATTTCTTTGAATACTGAAAATCTTAAGAAGCGGGTGTACTGGTGTTTGAGAGGAACCAGGTAGATGTTTGATTTCTGTTGGAAATAGAAGGGCATCAGGGAGGAGGAAGATTGTTCACATTTCTCCCGATGAGTTTATCTTAGCTACCAGTGTAGCACAAGAACTTATGAACACACTTCCTAGAGGCTAGTGCTCTTATCCATGCTCGTTGTTTAGTTAGCTTCTCAGGATGCAGTCCTTTCAAGGTAGACGCTATAAAGACATTGGTAGAGGGAGTGTTGAAACCAGGCTGACCTGGGATAACTATGTTGCAGCTAGCTGACAGTTGTACAATGCTGGAGCACAGTAGGGGATAACAGCTAACAATTATTTGTTTAATATTTCATCTAGAAAGAAAAACTCTGAATGTTTCATTGTAAAGAAGTGATAGATTCTTGAACAAACAGGTATGTTGAAACTGCTGCTGATTTTGTACAAATCATCATTGCATCATAATACCACATTCTATGGCCTTATATTTTGGGTATTAAATAAAAGAACATAAACTAGGGACAAAATTGCCAAACTTTAACCATTTAATAATGTTTACCTATTTCATTGCTTAAGCACAGTGGCAGTCTATCTCCTTTTAAGTCCGTTCCCTACGTCTAAGTGGTAGTGGTAGTCACTTTCACTGTCGTACACAGCCTGGTGTGGTTAATAAAGTATATGATCATGCCGATTTGTTAATCAGTATGCCATGACACAGGCAAACATTGAAAGTCCCTACTTACCCTCAATTCACTACTTTCATTTCACATTATCAGTTTTGGCTATCAACTAATATTTAATCACTCTCAGTCAGGTAATCCAACACTGAGTTTTATTTGGGGCATGTTTCATTAGTTTGACCAGGATCAGGATAGTGTCATAAGCATTTAGAGATGGCAGCATGAAAATAAGAAAGATCATTACAACTCTTAATCAAACGGCCAGACTTCATTGTAGTTCTGAGGGGAAGACGCAGACTAATCTTATCATTTGTGCTCATCCAGCCACTGCTCGTAGGAATGTTTATGTGCTGCTACAGATAATGGAGAAGCTGATCTAATTGAAATCCTGGTGTTTAATAAAAACTGCAGCCAAATAACATAAGATCTCATAACAACATCTATTCTGCCTCCTCACAAGCAGCCGGACATCCTATTCTGAGTTATCCTGCAATGCAACATTAATATACTTCATTAATATATGGTGTTGGCACACAATAAATCATACTTCAAAGAAAAGAAAGTTTCTGTCACAGAAATTCTAATAATATTCATATATGTTATAATATTTGAAAGAGAGCCTCTTGTTTAATTGATTATTTGATTTCCATAACAGATCACTGACAAGGAGGTGGGTGTGGCCTCAGTTTAATATAATAAGAAGGAAGAATGCCATGCTCAGGTCTATATGATGTTAGACATTTTCCAGATTTATTCATTGATTTTCAGCATTCAATAAGGATTTGCTTTCAATTGTGCGTTACAATTATTGTCACAAAAATAAACCATTCCTTTATTTTAAAAATTCCATTAGTGCCACATTTTCTTTGTGTATACAAACTAAATTGGGGCAGTGATGTGGCTTAAAAATATTTTATTTTTTTGGATCTTAATTGAGATGTTTCTAACATTACTAATAAACTACAAAAATATAAATTTTTCTCACACAATTGCCTATGAACATGCCATTTTTTCTCACTTGGAAGTCCGTCTCCATGGAATCTTTTTATCTAAATATTCCCTTTTATTTCTTTCTCTTTCAAATCAAATTCTCATTCTTCAGACAAGAATACAAAAGAAGACCCTTACCCAACCCATCAGGACAGTTCTCCGGTATCTTCTATAGCACTCACGTTACTGCTTCATCAGGTCTTGCCTTTCTCACCACAAGATACAGTGATTTTAAAGAAAATGGACTTTTGTCATTCATGTCTTCCTACCTTGCATCGTATCAAAGTATAATTTTCATTCTCCTTTGTCGAAGTGTCACATTCTGTATACCAGGATGTTTTAAAACTTGAGACAATCCTACTGCCTAAACCAGCATCTGCAGGAACCACCAGGCTAAAACATAATTTATGAGAAACATAATAAATTAAAACTGCTATAAAATGCTAGGTGATAAGGTAGCAATTTGTCTATTTCTTTTCTGTACTTGCCACTGAAACTTTGAAAATATAAACAAATTGTTGGTATTAAACCTGGGTCTTAGAATAAAATAATACAAATTCTTATTTAAAGGAGAGTCTAGAGAAATAAATGCAAGCTAGTATGTAGTAATTTGCTAAAATGAAAGAATCTTTAAATGTTTTTACAGTAACAATGATATGCTTTCTTTGTGCATATCACTTTGGAATAAGACAGAACTTCTTAGTCTCCAGACAAGTCTTTAAAAAACCATCTGAAAACACACTAGGACAATGCAGTCTCTCTCATTACAGAATTGACTTCTCACTTCTTGTCTTCACTCAGTGTAGTGTACTACTTAATCTTGATTTCTTTTTTGTTTTATCACAAACATTATAGCTGCCCAGTTATCCCTACTGGCTTAAATCAGAAGCACAGATGCAGTTGCTTCCATGACACTTAAATAAATGAGATACAATATTGGAAGGAAAAATATCTAGACAATATGATGAATGATTTTATAATTCTTCAGTTAAAAGGAATAATTTATTCTCTTAATAATTTCTTTATTGCCTTGGGGCTGTTTGAATTTGGGTGAGAAGTATTGCCGATTACCTTTCTTTCCTTCCTACATGTTTCCAGCCCACTGACTGACAGATGTAAATTTCTTCACAAATGGCAGACAATATAAGACTGCTAAGTGGCTACAAATTGGGGGCCTTCGTTTATAATGTAACAGACAGAAAAGGCGAAAGAATGCTGTTTCTATTTGAAATAACTTTACTGCTTCTTACAGATAAATAAAATAAAGATTTAGAAAAAAACAACACATTTTTCAACATGAAAATAACATGCATTATTGAATAGTATGTAGAATAATATGTGTGTGTGTGTATGTGCGTGTGCATATGTGTGTGTGTGTGGATTGAAACTGGAATTTGAAATGTGTTGTATACATTGTACTGTGTCTGAGAAATAAATGCAAAGAAAAATAATTTCATTTGGTCATCTCAGTCCTTCTTCCATGAATTCACTTCAGGCAGAAGAAGAACTTTGTAATGTATATTGCTACACTGTAAAGTTTTTGACTATCACCCATGTGATGATAACTGCTATACCCTTATGTGTATTGATGTATAGACATGACTTTAAAAGGCCTGTTCAAATGTGGCAAACATGTGTGGGTCTGGCCTCCCCGCCTCAGTAGAGTAGTTCCTGTTCATGTTTGAGATGAATTACATCTTTGCACACTTTAACTTCCTTATGCATCCTTTCTTTTCAAGATTCAGAATTAGTAGTGGTCCTACTATCATTCTGGAATGTGCAAAATACCTTAGACCTAAAAATATGGCAGATGCTGACACTTATAACTAAGAAAGAATATTATGCTTATTCTTATTTACAATTGGAATGTATTCTAGGTAATATTTTAATCTCTCTATGAAAAATCTGGAAATATATATGACTGATTACACTGCTATTTTCATAGATGTCCAAAATACTAAAAATAACTAACAATTATTTTCCTCTTTAAAGACATGCTATTAACTATTGATTTTTCCTCCTGAATAGCTCTCTGGATCATCTTAGATGTGCTTAAAGTGTTGGTAAGATTAGGGAACCTGAATTAACACTTACCGCAGTGGCTGTCCACCTACCTCACAGCTTGTAGATGTCTTTTATGTCTTTTTTGGGATCCATGATCCCAAAAACAACTCAGGAGAAACTCAGATAAAGCACCACAATGAAACCACCTCCAAATTACAGACATGCTTTACAGGCTCTTTATCATATATAGTTTGATAATATCGATTTTTTTCATCTTCTACTGACATGGCCATTGCTTTTCTAGCATAGTAGTCAGTTACTCCTTTGTTAGTCATAGACTTTTATAACATATTTTTAAAAAATTGATAAATTTATTATTATTGATTGGTGATAACAATTATTCTACTGCAATTACCCATTAGTGAGATGCTAAACTGGTTATGACTAGTTATACAGTACAGGACATATATTTATTTTTGTTAGTCACTTAAAAAGTAAGGTGGTCTTACATTTGTATTTACCTCATACATTTTATTTCACAAAAGAAGATTTTGTATTTGCACATATTTCAATAAGGAATTAAAGGGAAATTTACTTCCTAGTTACACTACGCAGAGTTTCTCTTGTGATAGCTTCATAGATTTTAGCATAATTTATTGTCTATGTATTGAAGTTAGTGAAACTGTGATCCACTCTAATTACTATATGGCTATTTTTGCAGCGAATATACAAAATTTTGTATATTGGTTCTTTATATGTTAGATGGAGAGTTATGATAAGGCCTATTTTATTTTTTTAATTTCTTCAACTCAAATAAAATCATATTATTTGTTGAGACCTATAAAATTAAGGTCTTGAGAAAATGTGATTGGGTGTGCCCACTGTCTGGAAGCCAGGCTCATCTGGAAGACTGACTCAGAACAATCTGTCATAGAAGTCTGCTCTCAATTTCCTCCAATGTAAAACTATTTTGGGGAATCACTTATTGGTAATTACATGTTTAATTACATCGCAATACTGTATATTCAAAATCTTTGCAAAACTCTTCAGAGTCAGTAATTTCCAGTATTTGTAATTTCAATTAATTATAAAACATAAAACCAAAATATTTGGTGTTTCTTTATGCATTGTTGTGACATCCATGCATCATTTATCATCCTTCCAAAAAGTTATTCACCATTAAATTGACAATTATTGAGCATCTGCTATGTACTTGGTTTTGTACACATTGTTGAAATAAAAAATATAATAATGCTTTATTAAGGAATTCCATACAATACACAATTATTTAATCATTGTTATTCATTATGAACTTAGAAAGACATTAGCACCCAAATGACTAAGAGGATTCTTGAACATAAACACATAACAATTACATTAAAGCATGGCATACATTGTGTGCTTTGAGCTCTATAGACAAACCTTAGAAAGAGTGAATGACTCAAGTATTTGACAAAGATTTATAATATAGAGTATTTAGATGTAAGCACATCGGATATATGATTGCCAATAGATTGTAATACTCATGTACATAGTATCCAATCCTATCTCCCCAAAATTTGCAACAACTACTGAATCAGTCATTTGAATGTCACTTGCTGTTTGCAAAATAAAGGCATAAATATGTACATAGATGTTTTCATAATGAGTTATAAATGGTGTAAGAAAATGAAAATGCTCTGAAAATTTAGGGTGGGGCTATTTTACCGTGAACTTGGACCATAAGGAATAATTCGGTACAAGAGTTGACATATGAACCTGATCTTGTAGAATTACAAGCCAATATTTTTGAAAAGGTGATATTGTATAACAACATAGGACAACTTAGTGTTTGCAATGCCTTTCTAGTCCGTGTTTGTTCAAATAAAGGATTTCTGTAAAGAACAGTAATTATACATGTGGAGAAGTATGGAAGGTGTATATATATAGAGTAGCGACAGCTACTCTAAGATTTTCAGCTGCACATTTTCAGCTACAAATCTCCTCAGCGTGGAATCGCACAACACTGCTCTCCCTTCCCTACTGAGGCATTGGGGATTTCTCTTGCTTTTCTCTTTTCAAACTATTTCCCCTGGGTTACTTCCTTGATTACCCAAGCCCGTAGTCACTCTTGGAGTAAGTAAAAGAAAAAAACATTTTCAAAAAAATGTGTATGGTCTCTTGTGAATAATTGTCATTTCAATAAATCATCATATCAATAGTTGTGTGGGTCTTTGGGTCTCTTTTTCAGAAGCCCTTCATGGTATATAATAACGCTTTCATATTAGAATAGTTTTGAGTAAATGAATAGAACTTAGATGTAGAGATTGAATAAAACTCATTACTAATAAAGTAAAGTATACTTGCGTGAATTTATGATCAGGACTGACTTTTAATTTCATCATCAAAACTCTATTTCCCGTACAATTTCCCTTTGCTAATAATTGACTAGAAAGAGAGTGAGAGCCGATTACTTTTAGATCATATTCATAGAATATCTGGAATGCTTCCTTAATTTGTAAGGCATCTATTTTAACTTACATCCTGGGTGAATAATCTCATTATATTGAAGGTGCTTTACTGCAGTCTTTTGTTAATCTAATTTGTTTTCTGGTCCTGGATTTACATTTTTTTTGTCTTTGTTTTTGACATAATCTCTATATATATGCATTAATAAAATGAAAATGCTAAAGCATTCCATAATTTCATTTGTATATTTTTGTGAGAATTCAAAAATTGATTCTTCATATTCTAATGAACTACACATTTTAAAAACCCTATTCCTGAAGGAGTAAACATGATAAATAACTACTTACTGATTGCAAAGAAAAATAAATACAGAAAATGCCTGTAATTCTTTAATATTTGTTCACAAAACACAACTTTGATTTTGAACATAAAAGCAGAGCCCATAACTAAAAGAGTATTAAGGCAATAAGAACATTGCATAAGAAATTAAAAAAATGCTATCTATATGAAATGTGAGATTCTTTGGACTTCATTGGCTGTAATAACAAAGATTGACATATTTTTATACAGAAAGAACAATAAGATTTTTTTAAACTAAGGTTATGTCTCAACTTAAATATCTGTAGAATATAGAGAAAACTCAGTAAATAGTTATTACAAATATAGATGGATGTTTCTTATGCCTTTTAATCATGAGAACATTCTACAAACACTAACATTTTTAGAAATACAGTAAAGAAGAAAGTAGTCATTTCTATGAAATCCCAGTCAATAATATAACATAGAGAATGTATTCAAGTTGCAAAATTTATTGCAAAAACAAATTTTGCTATGACTTTATTTCTTTTACTTTTCTGAAGGTGCCTAGAAATAGAATATAGTTATTTTCTTGACATTTGCTCATGAGTCTGGTTTATTTGTGGGGAGTTCTAAGGTAAAATATTTAGAATGGTGAATTATTTTTATTTTTATAAGAACATGGCATCATTGTCTAAATGCTGACTGTAATGTGTGCAGCATTAGATAAAGCATGCAGGCTTCATTTCCTGAAGCAGGCGAGTTTAATATAACTTATTAAAATAGATGAAAAACAGATCTGTTAACTTCCAATCTTTCAAGTTTCTCTGTTTGACTGTTGTGATGTTGCATACAAAAGTAAGAAATCACTACAAATTACTAAAGCAGATTAAAAAATAATATTCAAGCTGCTCAGAAGTAGTAATTCCTGGCTGCAAAGGAAAGCAAGAAAATGATATAAAAATCAAAGCCAAAATTAGACAATCATAAATGCTTTAGAAAGGCTTTACCTACCCAAGTCAAATGGTGATTCTAACACGGGCATTGATATGGGCCAATTACATGAGGCCATTTCGGAATGCTGTTTTTCACCATGTTCCTTCAATTCTTCAGAGTCTGCGGTTATGACCAACATCAGATACTATTAAGGAGTCTTCAAGCGTGTAAAATAATATGATTTCACAATGATTACATATTCACTCTACAGCTGGCTGAGTTTTTACATCTCCATTTGTCATTGACGATTGTGTCCAATTAAATGATTAGCTTTTAAAAACTGCTGCACATTATGAGAGTGAACTTGTGTTCCATTGCACTGAGTGATGCAGAAACAAACTCATTACAGCATGTAATTCACCCATATTAAATAACAAACAGATGGCTGCTGTAAATGAGAGCTCCTTTTTCTCTTCAAAAGTGCCAGGAAAAAGGTGTTTTTATTTATCTTTGTTTCCAGCTTCTTTCTGTTTTCTTGACAAGTGGGCAGCTGGTTGCTGAGGTTTTCAATTGGTGCAGAAGAATGAAAAGCCTGTTTCCATTAATTTCCCCATAAAATAAGTCTTTGAATCATTTCTGTTATAAATGCAAGTGCAGTAGCAAGCTGCTGCTTGATTAATTCACTTATTATGAAGATTTCATCTTTTATAAGAGGGCCTGCAGGTAATTTATCTTGTTTAGTAAGATTAGAAAAATGTAATTATCTTGATACCTTTGGACCCCTCTCATTTTAATTGTGTTCACATAAATTTCAAACATAAATATGGGATTTTTTCTTTTTGCTCACAAATGTTCCAACATGTGGTCAAAAATTGTGCTGTAATATCTGCATAAAAATTTGTTAAATAAAATACATTAAGACTGTGCTAACACAGGAGTGTATACAGATAAATTCAGCTACAACTATAGTAGTATGCACAAATAAATATCTGTATTTTCTGAGCCCTAGTCATCTAACAGCTGGGGTGAGGTAATGGGAATTGGGATTAGTTAAAAAGATTTTTTAATTATCATGCATAAATGACACAAGGGAAATGAAGGAACCTGTCTTATTTATACTAATAAAATTAAATTTTTGTTTCTCCTGAAATGTTCCAAAATCATATGGATTAACTACAAAGGTCTATTTCATGGATATTTTCTTATTGCTTTCACAACAACTTATGGCATTTATGACAAAATCAGATGATTTTATATTGATAATGTGATTTTAACTTTTTTAAAACCCATCTCTTGTAAAACTAAAGAATAGACATTGGAAAATTCAGTCTCACAGTTTTGGATTCTCTTTATGACAGAAATATTTGTTTAAATCATTAGAATTAGTACGATCAAATATTTTATCTTAAATAAAATAAATACCCAGTGTTTATTAAGATCTTCACACACTATTATTACCCAAATATCACAAAGCACAAATATCAGCGTTAGTTCCCTAATGATCGCCACATCTGGATTAATTCACTGACCTGACAAATTGTTGCAGAGTTAGCAAAGACAATGTTATGTTGCGTTTTCAGTAAACGTGGAGTAGGAGCTTAGAATTCCCCTCCAGTCTCACCCGTTATCATTGAAGCCTCCTTCGGTGACCTTCACCCGCATGTCTTCTGCTACTTGTCTTGGTGCCATTTTTAGAGCATAAATTAGAAAATCTAGTGTGGGGTATCTGGAACATTTTTTGCTCACAACTTTTCGTAGCTTCGTTTTTAACTAATACACACCTAAATAAAAGAATATCTGAATTTCCGCCTTAAATTATAAATAACATTTGGTAAAAGCGTAAATGATTTATTTTTACAAATGAAAATGAGAGAATGGGCTACACTAGTTGTTTGATTACAGGACAAAGTCAAATGCAGTTTTGAAAATTGCCCAAGGGAAAAGTGCATCCCTAAGAAACTGAACTGAACTAAGCCCACTACCTCACAAACTAAGCATCTGTGATTCTGATATGCAGGACAGTACACCTGCCTCTGTACTCAAGACAGAGCAGTCAACTTAAGCTTCTGCTCTTATTAAGAGAAAGATCAAGAAGCAAAACAACAAAACTAGTGTGCTGAAATTCAGTCTATACTTTCTTTCTTATTCAGAGGGCTATCTGTTGTCATTCCTTTCCAATTTCAATATGGCATCATCCAGGCAGCATATCCTTTTCTTGAAATATAATTCAAAGTAAAAAAAAAGATTTTAATTCTTTAAATTTGAATGGATTTTATTGGTTACTGATTTCAAACACAAATACACATCTCAAATTCAAATTTTCCATAAAGTACCACAGACATGCATGCCTTCATTACTTAATGACTGGAACAGAAAAAAAAAAAGCAACAATGTCTTTCCTTCAATTCATTATTTAATCTTTCTATTGCAATGGAGTAAGTACCTGAAAAAATAGTGGCTCAAATCAATAGTATTTTCTTCTTTCTGATGTCTGCACATGGTGAATTGTTCTTCTTTCTTTAAGGGGAATCAGCCTATTGTCTGATGTCGACTAGCGATCCAAACTGGTTTAATTACAAGACTGTAAATGTACGCTCCTAGACACTTTATTACACTGAGCTTTTACATATATGTTTCAGCTTCCACTTAAAAGAAACTTTTAAAATGAAGAGAATTTTTGCCTTGTTTAAGAACCCAAGAGTAAAATCTAAAAGACCATGTCACCATGTGACATTAAAATAATAGCTTCCCACACTGGTTAAAGCAATGTCAGACAGGAATCAAGGGAAAGCACTATACAGAAGCATAAAAAGTGGGAGATACTTTTCAAAGAGCCACCAAAATAAACCCCATCATATATGGTTAACAACAGCAAAAAGAACATAACCTTGCCATGTTTGTTGGAAGATGTCAGTCTCTGTTGTACTCGAGGTAAAGGGACTCCCTATATAAGAGTCCAAGCAAAAACCAACATGAAAATGTGAACCAAAACTGTAGTGAAATATAAATTTATGTGATTCTATGATGAGATTTATCTCACTCTGCTTCTTAAGTAGGTAGCACTCCACATTTTACAATGAATATTATCAAAGACAAAAGGAGGCTGCAAATGATGGAAAAGAGGTTGAGGAAATGAGTGAACATATAATATACAAAGTTCATACAACTAACATAAATTTTAATAAATGTTGTAATTGTGGACAATATTGTGGAGGTTCATAAAAAGCGAACATATGAACCAGGAATCACTTTGTAGTAAAGGTTTTTGCTTCCCAGGCTTATTGCAGCATTATTCAAAACAAATAACATATGAAGAGAATGCAAATATATCCCCATGAATAATGAAGAGATTGTGAGATACACACACATATACACACATACACTCACATTAAGAAACAGTAATTAGTGTTTTAAAATGAGGAAAGTCTATGTGATGCCGTTGCATAGTCTTGTAGTCAAGCACATAGCTGGGATGAGAGCACCGCAAGTTATAGGTTATGTTGTGGTACATTGTCAGTTAAAGTACAGCTGGGGCACATAGCGAGTCTCTATTTTGGCAAAATAAAACTAAAGAGCAGTGCATTTGGTGAAATAAGCTCAAGGCACTGAGCAAAGTGTAATACATAATCTCATTAATATGTGGCATCTAAAAACAGGTGCACATCTCCAAATATGTGAAACAGAGCATAGAAAGATGGTTACCGTTGTGAGAGGATTGAGTAGAGAAATTCAAAGGTTACCATTTTCAGTTATGTACAATAATATATTTAAGAATGAATAAAGGATACTTTTCAAAGGGATCTTGTGGCAAATCTTGATTGTTGAGGCATGACTCTTGGTATATCTGTGAGGGCATTTTATAAATATTTGCATCATGATGGCTCTAAACTAATGAACTTTTCCTCTATTTGCACTGGCTAATTAAAATTAATATCTTTCATAAAATATAAAAATATATAAAACATAAAAGACTGCTTTACCACAACAAGTAAGACAAACAAAATGTAAGGAACTCAAAATCACTTGAGAAATAGTGTCTTATCAACGGTGAATATAGAAAAGAATCCCATATAGGTTCACATAAAGATATTACATCGAAATGAGAATAAATGAGCTAAGATAAGGCATGAAATAGTAGTTATGAAGAATCCTAAGGAGATAGAAGAATAACAATGTCAAGTATAAGACAAATTATTATCTGGGAATCTCTAAAATTAAACAAAATATTGAACCAAACCCCCAACAGTGCAATCACTTTGGTAATGTAGGATCATAGCACAGAAATAGTCCCACTTTGGGCATCATATGACAACTGTGGGCTTCTAATACTTCCATGGATGATTCATATCCATACACATACAGGAAACACTAACTGGACTTAGTGGTCTTAAAAATAAAAATAATTAAAAAATCAAGACAAGAGGTTGGGATTAGTTGTAATGGAGGTGGGAAATATAAAATATGTTTAGGTAGAAATGGGAAGAAAACTTTGTATTTCCTTTTTTACATGAAATACTCAAAAAATAAGAAATAAAATGTTACAAAAGGAAATGAAAGAAAACTAAAAATACTTGCATAAAAGTGACATAGATTTTATTAAACTGATATTGTGGGTTCTCTCTCCTTATTTAGTGCATCCAATATATTGTTGTTACTCCTGGTTCTGCCATATTTGCTACCATCCAAATTAAGATCTTCAGTCTCTGGCTCTGCAGGACTCTTCCAGACCTGAAGCATCTGACCAAAAACTGTTGAAGTATCCTGCATCATTTATTCAGGAGCTGGAGGTCTGTTGCTTCTCCAGCATGCTGACAGGTACTGTAGGTTATCTGGCTTATAGAATGTAGCCAATGAAGCATAGTCTTCATGTTGTCCTATGTGTTATGTACTTGTTTTGCTGATTCTGTTCTTCTAGAAGAGCTCAGGCAACACAGGTATGGATACCAGGAGTGGTTCCGTATGTAAAATCCATAGGATGCCTACTAAGTTTCTGATCACTCTGTATATGCAGAAAGGTCTAGAACAGAGGAACAAAGACATGTTTGTATCAAACTAAATGAGAATTATGGTACTTCAATCAATAGCTACACTTTTTCAGGTTATTTAAACCCTTGACTAAAGGGAAAACTGGGTCCTTTAAGTAAGAATCTTGCTACTCTACCTATAAGTTTTACTATTAAACTTCCTCCACTCTTCCCAAAAGTACTACAGACTTTCATTATTATTACTATACAGTTAGGAAAAAATAAATCACGAGACCTTTAGAGCCTTCTAGATTCAAAATTAGTATTGAATCTGGGAGGACCTAAACATTGCAACCAATTATAAAAGCAGCCTATGAAAATCACGAGGTCAATGCATATAATGTTCTGCTCAATAGGAGTTCACAAGTGCCTATAACATACATTTTGTTTATTTTTACCAGTCCCAGATTGAATACTTGGAATAGACACACTTAGAAACTGACAGAACTCCAATATATATTCCCTTAACTGAGGAATGGGGATTAGTATACTTGAAAAGATCAAATATAAGTTGCTAGAGCTACCTCTATGAAAGAGTATACTAAACCAAAAACACTATAACATCATTGGTTTGATCATAGAAATTATACATCAATGAAGGACTTGAAAGATACAGGAGTGAACTAGGAAAAGTACTCAGAGCCCTGGTGTCTCCTTCAGAGAGCATGGGTATGATCTGAGTATTCGCAGGATTGGTTCAATATTATCTGCAACTAAAGATGCAGGGGGTCCTCTTCTAACCTCTGCCAGAACCAGGAATGCAAGTAGTTCATGGACATACATGCAGGAAAACATCCACACCCATGAAAAGACAAAATTATTCTTTTTACAAAAAAAAAAAAGATGCAAGTGAGGTTATTCCCAACATATCTCCCTAAAACTTCCTTATTTGGTCAGTGCATAATACAGATTGTTCATGGAGAATGGTAATTACTTACTGCATACTTAATCAAGTACTAACTCCAGATGCTGCACCAGATGCGGCTTCTTTACTTAAACAGATTAACACATAACCTGGTAACTGATACACAACTATGATATTAAAAATATGCTTTTCTCCACACCCTTATATAGGGATGTAATTTGCTTTTATCTGGATAGGACAGCAGCAAACCTTTACTCTTAACCTCAGGGGTATTTAATTCCCCAGCCTGAGTCATAACTTGGTCTGAAGGAATCTTCATGACATACTTTGTCCATAAAACATTATCCTGGTTCATTAAACTAAAGATATTTTGCTGATTGTTCTGAGAGAATAGGAAATAGATAAGAATCCCTGTGGGCTTTGATATAACATCAGAAGATGCCAAATAAGTCCAAATGAAATTTAAGGATGTCCCACCTAAACGGAACTTCTAGGAGTCCAATGGTGTGGGAGATACAGACCTCTAGACTGGACACAAACATTGCAATTAGGCATTTAAAACTATGGTTGCTAACGCAGGCCTATCACAGGACTGGTCGTGTGATCAATCAGTCATAGATGAGTAGTGGGATTATTGTCTCCCTTACTGTTGAACTAGCTGAAATAGCAGATATTGGTAGATTTTTATTTTGAGATCGTGTTTCTCTGTGTAACAGCCCTTAGCTGACCTGGCACTTGCTCTGTAGACCACCTGGACTCGAACTCACAGAGATCCGCCTGCCTCTGCCTCCCAAGGGCTGGGATTAAAGG
>LOEQ01004733.1:414563-426528 GCA_001685075.1 Bramus lutescens | reverse complement strand
CTCTCTCTCTCTCTCTCTCTCTACCTGAGATATGAAATTAAATTCCCAGAAACCCAACAATTAGGCATTTTTGACTCAGAATTCCTATCTTATATAACCTGCATGACCTTTTACTTGTCATGACTGGAAGAACCGGGACCTGCCATTTTAGTGGCATTATTTTTACCTCCCACGATTTACTGTGTTTTTCTTACAGAGCAATTTACCAGAAGGCTATACCGGCTATGCTGTTTCTGATCTTTCTAACAAAGTAAGTTTTAATACTTATGCATAATGTTTTTAGTGCTGCATTTACCTCATCTGGTAACCAGATGTGCATCCAACCAAGCTGCCTATGGAAGAAGGTGTTTAGGCATTTGCTATGTTGGCTGTTGCAATTGTTCACATAACTGCTCTGCATAGCTCACTACATTCTACTGCATGGTTTTGAAATTTGTAATGGTGCATTGACTAATCTTTTCATCATCTCAACAACCCTTCCAGTTTTTGAAGCCCAAGTCAATATTTACACTTTTATATTTATTTCAAAAATGTTAAAATTAAGATCCTGGGTAATGGAGAAACTGACAAATGATATAACCATGACACAGTCAGAAGTAGGTTAGGAATTTCTGTTTGATGACTCTTTTTCTGATGTTCTTTCAAATAAGCAATTTTTTTCTGATGCTTTCTAGCTGTCTATTTTATTTTCACAGTCACTTGCCTTCAAAGTCCAAATAAAAGCATAAAGCCATGTAGTAATTTAAGCTAAATCATTCCTCTGCATAGGGTAACTCAGCCCAGTCATAGAACAAAAGGTTCTAAAGTGAAGATATCAATCAATGCACATGGCAGCCATGACATAATATGCATTTTCTTAAAATGTAGAGATCTTCAACTATGTAATATGCACCACATATTAAACAGAACATTTGAAACCTTATATCATGAGCAAGGTCTGCTAGCATCCTCCTGTATCCCCAGGCTGATATAAAAGGAAAGCATGAACCCATATCTCAAGGGTATCCTGGACAACATAGCATAACCCCATCTGAAAAGATAGTAAAAATTTATATCATGCATTCCCTAAAAAAACATCAGCTTGTAATAGTCTTGATGTAGGGATGATAAAATGATGCTCAAAAAGTTCAAGTTAGTAGCCCAAAGGCATGCAAATAGGAAGTGTTAGATGCTGAACAAGTCCTATAGATTTACTCTGTTTCTGATCTTACCACATTTTATCAATGTAACAAATATTTATGTGTGTGAAACACATTCAAAATGACATATTAACTTATCACCTTATCAATCATTACAAAATTCTTCTGACTGCCAAGTTTCATGTGCTCACAATTTAGATAAAATATAGAAAATATGGACTCCTTTCCAGATCTTTAAAATTCTGCAGAAGTAACTGGAATGATGGCTTCATAGGTCAGTGTGCCTGCTGCCGTTGTAGAGGACAGTGCTTCTAGCCCAAGCACAAATACCTACTTCTTTACAAAGGCCTATAACTCAAGTTCCAGAAGATTCTACTCCTTTTTCTAGCTTTGTATATTTACTTTTTATAAAATGTCCTTGGTTGAGGCATGAGAATAACAATAATTTCATGACATGATTTCTGAATATCTTTTCTATTTTGTGTAATTTTAAATACTGTGATTATTTTTTCTTAAATATTTGTATAACTTCCCAGAAAAATCATGAGTTTTGGATTTTAAATAAAAATATCTTAAATTTTCATTAAAAAATCATTTTTTCTTTACAGCTGAGTAGTATTCTGTAATGTATATATACCATATTTTCATTATTCATTAGTCAATTGAAAGACAAAATTTTTTCCCAGAAATGAATACAGCTGATCAATTATCTCTGTAGGATTCCAGCCCATTTTGAGAATTGTGTATATGTGTTTTCATAGTGGCTTCATCAGATTGAAGTCCCACCAACAGTGAGTGTGGGTTCCCTCATCAGCACAACCCCTTCTGCATTTGTTGTCTTTTATTTAATTAATCTTTCCCATTCTTACTAGTGCAAGATGAATTTTCAAAAAAATGTTTTGATTTGCAGTTCCCTAATTGCTAGGGAAGATGAAAATTTTTGAGATATTTCTTTGTCTTTTTTGTCTTATTTTGATAACTCTTTGTTCAGGTTATACCCACAGTTAAGTGTAGTCCTTACCCTCTATTGAGGAAACTTCTCTTTCCATCAGACAGAAACCATTTCAGAAAACTAAACCAACCAGAATGCAGTGTTGTTGTGCCCTGTCCTAGTGGATGCATGTACAATGCCACTGTTGTACCTAAGGCTCAGAAATCCTGGCAAAAGTGGGGCTTGGAGTGAAGACTGCTTGAGAGATTTTGTCAATTGTTTTATGAAGATAAACAATTTGGGTGTCAAAACTATGAGAGAAATCAGAGATATTAAAAGTACATTCTAGTAAACTGCTGATAAGTAAGAATATATATAATTAGCAGGTAATCTATAGCAGCTCTATTTTGTAGAACAGTTGTCCTTAGTTGTCCCAGTTTGTGATTAAGTTTTGTCACTGTTGTAACCAGAGTGTGGGCTCCAAAAATCATCAAGAATCAGGTCTTATGCAAAAGCAAAGGGTGTTTTTAATCATGATTTAATTATGTGGGTTTAATTAACTCAAGTCCTCTGTCCTTACAACACAGTGGGTAGAGTCGAAGGCACCCTGATCTGCAGTGAGGCAGGGCATGTATTAGGAGTAGAGCAAGAAGGACGTCTGGGGGTCTGCCAATTGTATAGTAACAGTCTCAGGATTGATACACCTCAGGCTGGCGTAACCTGTCCTGAGCTGATTGGTCACCTGCAACTGTGAAAAAGTTGTTATACCTGGAGGCCTTGGTGAGGACTGGTAGTTATTGCATTCCACCATTAATCAGTAAAGCACATCCAGCTAACTTCTGATTGATTCCTTACCATGTGAAAAATACCTGGCAGTTTCTTCTCAGTGCTTAGGGCCACAACAGGCTAGGTCAGGGGCTCCACACATCCTGCTTTGATATGGGATGTCCTTCTATAAATGTGCTGCTTTTATTGGCTGATAAAAAATGCTGTTTGGGCCAGTTGCTAAGCAGAGTAAAATCAGGTGGGAAATCATCACAGAGAAAGAGACTGTAGGCAGTCAAGGAGAAACCATAGAGCTCCTGAAAGAGAAAGATGCCACCAGAACCTTACTGGTATGCTACAGTCTCATGGTGATACATAGATTAATTGAAATGGGTTAATTAAAGATGTAAGAGCTAGCTAGGACTATGCCAAAGCTATTGGTCAAACAATGTTGTGTTTAATATAGTTTTGTGTGATTATTCAGGTCTGGGTGGCTAGGAACAAATGAGCAGTCTCTGATTACAAAATGGCACTCATCATCTAGTATGGATCCATATAAGATCTAGAAAATCTTAAAGAAAAAGACGGATTCTAGACCCACAAAAAATGGGAGCCGAGTTCAGCTTCTTCATAGCCACATTTTTTTTCAGATATTCTCCATTTTCTTGAGGCAAGCAGAGGCATGGTTCCTATAAGAGAAGTTTCCTGACTCAGCATTAGCAGCAAAAAATTGTTTGGTTTATGCTGGTCCTGTATTGGAGCACTTAAATGGGGTCTGTGGGCAGCATGCCACAAATTACTTAATGGCTACAAAGACTCACTGCCTCCCTGGAGCTAGGGCAGTGAACATGACTCTCGGAGGTGGTCAACATACCTCTGCCATGTTGGTTGAGGCAAAACCAATAGGCAGGGCCATGGAATTGGTCCTAACCATGATCCTCCCTTATCATTTAAAAACAATGACACTCCTGGTCATAAAATGATTACAGATATGCAATAAAGAGAGATTCAGACAAAAATTCAGACTCTGAATGTCTCACAGTGTTTTTAAAAAAAAATGTATATTGGCTTAAGAGAGAGAGAGAAGAAAATAAAAGCCATGTAAAGATGGAAAATACACAGAGAGTCAAGATCATACATATGTACTTTTGAATTTTTTTGACTATTAGTGAGCTAACTGCAGAGTGACATTTGATTATGGAGGCTGTTATGCTAAACCAACATACATATTTTAGAGGTATATTGACTTCACAATTTGAGGCTAAGGATATGTTACTTTGGAAAAGAGGTTCTGCTTTTGTATGCACACAGGATGGGAACTGTGGATACCTTCTAGGCAAATATGAGCTATTGATTCAAAACCCTCTGATAGGGCTACATGAACCCTAAAAATACTTTGTGCAACAAACAGCAGTAAGCAATTTGGAGACAACAACACACAAATAACCAAAATGTTTGTTTATAAATGTTTATTTTCATTTAAAGGGGGGATATGATATATAGATGAATACTTGGCATTGGTATGGATCTTGGTCTATCGATACAAATTTAAGGTCAATTTTGTTACTGTGATTATGTATTTCTGTTCTTGTTTAAGGTATTATGTTTATATAACTCATTAAAATGCAATGTAATGCATAATTAAAATTATGAATTAATGGATAGCTGTCTATAATAGTAAAACTTGTAGTCATGTTACTTAGGTTTTTTAAATATATAGAAATATATTACAGTTAGATAATCTTCAACACTTCAAAGACCTAGAATATTGCATTTAAAAGGTTTTAAGAACTTAGACTTTTCTCGACAGTGAGACATGTTTGTTTCTGGCAGTACCAATTACTTCAGAGAGGTTGATGGGCATTGGAAAAACTCATTATGGAATTTGCCATCAATGGGACAAGACTAGCTATTTGGGTAAGAAACTAATACTACAGGTTATAGTCTTTAGATCCGTCTAACACTAAAAAGTCAAAGATAAAAACTTCTGTGTCTCTTTAAAAGGCATTTGTATGGAATCAATGTTTCTTATGAAAATTATATGAGGATAATGGTGAATAAAACAGAATATGCACACACTAATGTTTTAAAAACTGGCTGATATTGCCATTGTTAATGTCTATTTCCTCCACTGTCTATTTTTATTACATAATATCTTTTCTTATTGTATTTGCACATCTTAACACACTCTCCCCCTCAGTAAACAATTGCTCTTAGTACTTTTTGGTGTAAATAGTACTTGCTCTGCATTCCCAGTAGGATAAAAGTGTTGTATGAGGATCAATCTGTTGTAAGGAGGCTGCTTGTTTGTTCCCAGCTGCCCAGAACTGAAATAATCACACAGAAACTGTATTAATTACAACACTGCATAGCCTATTGGCTTATGAATATTTCTAGCTCATTCATCTCATAAATTAACCTATTTCTATTATTTTATATTTTACCGCAAGGCTTGTGGCTTACCAGCTAGGTTCCAGCTGGCAGCTCATTTCTTTCCCCTCTGGTGGCTACATGTTATCTCCTGACTCCACCTATTTTTCCCAGCATTCAATTTAGCTTTCCCCATCTAGCTCTGTTCTGCCCTGTGCATGCCAAAGACAGATTCTTTATTAACCAATGGTATTCACAGCATGCAGAGGGGAAACTCACATCATACAAGGGTTAAGTTCTTGTTGTACAGGTCTTTTACTACTTTGGTTAGTGTTATTCCAATATATTTTGTTATTTGTGGCTACCACACATCATACATGGTGATGTTTCTCTGATTTCTTTCTCAGTCCCTTTATCATTTGTATAATGGAGGGCTATGGAATTTTTAATTGACTTTGTATCTGCCATATTCCTGAAGGCGTTCATGAGCTATAGGAATTCCCTTATGCATATTATCATGTCATCTGAAAATCGTAAAAAGCTTTACTTATTTCTTTCCAATTTGTATCCCCTTGATCTCCTTTTGTTGTCTTATTGCTCTAGCTAGAACTTGCATAGATACAGAGAGAGTAGACAGCCTTGTCTGGTGCCAAATTTTAGTAGAATCACTTTAAGTTTCTCTCCATTTAATTCTATGCTGGCTGTCGGCTTGCTGTATATTTCGTCTATCATGTTTAGATGCATTCTTTGTGTTCCCAATCTCTCCAAGACCTTTATTGTAATCCCAGCCCCCAGCATCCATCTTTGGAAGCCTCCTCCCTGAGCCCATCAAACCTAGAGGATGGAAAACTCAAGAGTTCCCTCTGGTGGCCATTGCGTCCCATTGTTAAGGTCATATTGAGGCCAAATCTTAGTGCATAGAGAAATTACCCAGCTGTTTGGGAGAGATTGTATTGGACAGTCCCAATTGATAAAGATTTTGTAGGAGGCAGCCCAGGAACAATAACAGATCTAGGTTTGAATTGCAAGAATCCATTTGTAAGCCTATGCCCAATTGATGAGCTCAAATCTGTCACAGCGTGTTCACTGAGACAACTCTTGACCTGAAACAGGGTTTTAAGAAACCTGGACTCATGAAGACCCAAAGAAGAAGAGAGAGGAGTGTCTCAGAAGGTCTGAGAGGTGGTGGCTGGAATATACAGTGATTGGCCTGGACAAAGTGATCTTGAGAGCCTCTCAAGTGAGTTCCAGGGCAATGTGGTGCTAAATGGCTATTTAGACAACATTTGAAGCAACCTGTCAGGAAGGGTGACTTAGGCTGATCTCTGGAGGGATGGAGCCTTGAGGATGACTTCTGTTGTTCCCCTTTTGGGGGTCCTGGTGGCCTCAGGGCAGCTGCTAGGGCTTGGGTTTAGCAGCCTCGTCTGTTGGGAGGACTCAGCTGTTTCTTCTCTAGCATTAAAAACTTTAAAGGCCATTTTCACCAATTCCCGTATGGGGGTTTGGGGAACCTTCCTCAGCCTTTTTAAACTTTTTTTTTTTACTATATTGTGCCAACTGAGAAATAAAAAGGGTAGCCAGGACTATGGTTTTCCCCGAAGAGGCAGGGTCCAGTCTAGCATATTGGACCATGGTCTCTTGTAATTATTATTGTAAAAAAAAATGGCTGGATTTTCATCATCTAGCTGTGTGATCTCTTGAGGTTTTTCAAAATTAACTACTTTTTCTGAGATCATCTCCCTACCCTGGAGGAGGCATTGAACCATGATGTCCCACCTCTGTCGGCCATTCTGACCAGATTGATTGATAATCCCAGTCTGGTTCTGTGCCTGGCAAGGCCACTTCCCCACAGGAACTGTACTGTGTACTAGGTGAGTCTGCTCTGCATATTGTCTAGCTGCTGCCTGAATTCTACTCAAGTCTTCAAGAGTGTGTGTAAAAGCGTGAAAGACATAGAAGTCATGCCAGGATAGTTCATAGGCCTGGGACAGATAGCGAAACTCCTTAATATAAACAGAAGGATTAGCAGAGAAGGAACCCGAACACTCCTCTCTCTGAGAGAGGTCTGCAAGAGGGAAGAGAACACGGAATTTAAGAATGCCATTGACTCCCGCTACTTCTTGGAGAGGGCAGAGAAGGGCAGGGTTATGGTAAGATCTGGTATGAGAAGAGATGGGGGAGGATTGGAAGGGGTTAGTCCAGTGTGTAGAGGTGGTCTAAGAAGTAGGTTGAAGAGTGGGGGAGTAGAGATACAGTAGAAGGGAGGGGAGGGGAGGAAGGTGGGTAATGTTGTTCCACAGGAGAGTGTTGGGTAGTAAGGATTCGAGGGAGTGGGGGAGGGGAGTGCCAGTGCCTCAGAATACGTGGTCATAGGGGAGCTATCAGGGTCCCTATTCCCAGACCAATGGGAATTTGGAGGCATTGTAGCCCTGGCAACCAAAACCGGAACTGCAAGACTGGTTATGGAGGGAGGGGCCAGAGCGCGGGATATATGAGAGTTCTGTCCATTTATCTTATTGGAATTATTTGTGTTGGCAGAGAGGCTCGGCTTTTGGGAATATTCCTAACATTTATCACGAAGGGGTGTTGGATTTTGTCAAATGCTTTTCCAGCATCTAATGAGATGATCCTATAGTGTTTTCTTTCCGTTTATATTATTTTAACCTTTCTCTTACTTGTCACTCAGCTCTGCAACTTTCCCTAGCTCAGAAAGAAACCAGAGATAAAAATAAAATCTACACTGGATTCTAATGTCTGCTTTTTCAACTGAATTTCAACTTACCTTCTTTGAGTTGGGATTGTCTTTTTGCCCTTGGGACTTCTTTGCCTTATGCTTTTGGTCTGCCTCTGTGCTCCACCAACCAACATAGTAGAGTTTGTTTCTACTTTTTCGTTACTTTTCAGGTTGTTCTTCCCTCATCTGAAGATACATAAAAGCTGGTTACAGATAGGTAGTTCCTGTGAAGTTTACTATATTTTTTGTATACTTGAAGTAAGACTAACATCAAGATGTTGTGGTAGTTTGGATGAGAGGTGCTCTCGACTAGAAACCTTGTTAGGGGAGGTATGCTGCTGGAGTGGGCTTTGCTTTTTGAAAGATCCCTAACATTCCTATTTAGTTATCTCTTTCTCTGCTTGCTGGATATTGTCTCAATTGTAAGCTCTCTGTTCTTGTCCCAGCACCTTGCCTGTCTGCATGCCTGCTGTTATGCTTCTAATCAGAATGATCGTGGGCCTAATTATTAATTTCTTTCTTCTGTATGTTGCCTTGATCATGCTGTATATTCACAGCCATAGAAAAGGAACTGCAGCATTAGAGAATGCTGTGCTAACTCACAAAAGATAGTGAAAGAACTATAGAATTGACTGGGGTGCTGGGGAATATAGCAGAAACTGAAACAGTTTTGTCCAAGGAAAGAGGAAAGAAGTTACTTTATTCCTTTGTAACAAAACAAGTTTATTATTAAAGTAATAAGTAAACACATGAAAATGGAAAACATAAGTAGAAAAGGCAAGGTTTTCTTAAACAGAATAATGCTCAATTTTGTGAAATGAGAAAGAAAATGTTTTCTACCAGCCATAGAATACTAGCACCAACAGTAAGGTATCATCACTGCCAGGACTTTAAAATATCTTAACTGAGAAAGAATATTAACCAAGCCAATAAATAATGAGGAAGTTCAAGAAAAATATTTTCTTTAAAGATGGAAACACTAAGATATCATCTATTCTTGGTAAGGACTAACTACTCAGTTTAAGTACAAAGAAATTACCAATAACGGGCTCCAATTTTCTATATAGAAGTAATTATTTGTTAATAAATTAGTGTTTTGTCTCAATAAGTTTGTGGTGTTCAGTGGTTATCACTGTTTTTCTTTGTATTCATATTTAACAAAAAGCATAGTTTTTAACTGTTATCTATTGGTTTCAATAAGGTAAGAAAATTATTGTGTTTCCTATATATGGACAATGAAAGGTATGCGAATATCTATGGGAACACTCAAAACACTAGACCACCTATTATAGCAGACTTTTAAAAATTTCTTTATTTCTTATTAAAATATATTGTAACTTTAGAACACCATGAGAAAACAAAACCAAATTATAGCACTTATTTATATTTGTATATTTTGATTCAAATTACTTTTCTAGACTTTATTAATTTTAATGGTTTATCTGGAACTTCTCTCATTGCTTCTTTCTTTCTTCCTAAATCTATTCAGAATTAAACAGAATGTGTCTTACAGACACAGTAACTTTTATTTCACTAAGGGTTTATGCATTTAATTATCCAAAGGATTCATTACAGAGATGTTTGAAATCAACTGTGACAGAAACATTGTCAATTAGTTTCACTGGCTTCTTATACATGAATAGTTGAGTTTATTTTAAAAACAACTGTTAATATAACTTCGCCAATTAGGAAAAGTTATCAGAGAGTAACTTTAATAACATTGTTATAAACAAAGGAGAGCATGGTTACTGTCCCAGTGATTCACAGAGAGCATAAGTGTACTAAATAAATGCAGAATGTTTAAATTGTGTGGACTCCCAATGCATCCACTTACTACATTGGTCCTCTTTTCGGTTAGCAAAACTTTGCCTGTAGTTATTTCCAAGGAGTGTGCTGTCCAAGCAGCTTATTCTTTTTTTTTTTTCTGAGTAAATTGGGCAATCAGTTTTTGACTGATTTATTTATTTATATTTTTGTAAGAGTGCAGAATGTTTTGGCTATTTTCTAAAATGGCTGTTGAAATAAAGTACAACTTCTGTTATTGTGCCTGCGTAGTCTAGAGATTTACAAATACAGAGAGCACAAGAGTGGAACACTGAGGATTCTTGACACTATTGCTCAAATTCCTTTCTACTTCATCAAAGAATATCACTCCAGCTTCTGTTCATAGTCCATGGCCAAAGAGTCTTTGATCTTCTTGTCTTTTGTTCATAGTGTGAGTACAAAATGATTGCTTTGATAATTGAGGCTCACCACGTCACTGTCACCCAAAGATCCTTAACTCAGGTATACATTGCTGCTAAATTCCTTCCTATCATTTAAGGTGCAATGCCACAAATAATGATGAATGTTATAACTATCTTGGTACAGGGGCTTTGTTATTTCTATCACCATTTTACCTTCACCTAAAATGATCATCCTTGAAATGAAACATTTATCTATAAATAATGGCATTTTGACACATAGCATTATTTTTTATATTGAATATAAAAATCATTTACTAAATGTCTACTACAAGATAGTATCAAATAACTCATGTACTTGTCACCCATGAAATAAAAAAATCAAACATATTTTGATATACAAAACTGCCTGATAAAACTTAGCTCTCTTCTACATCAGCATTATGACTGAAGCTTAGAATTAAATGTGTGAATCAAGGTTCCCAAACAAAAATTACATTTTGAACTAATTAAAAATACATTGATTTTGGTCTGGAGAGATGGTTCAGAGGTTCAGAACAAGACAGCTCTTGCAGAGATCCTGAGTTCAGTTCCCAGCAAGCATATGTTGGCTTACAGCCATCTATAATGAGATCTGGTGCCTCTTCTGGCTTGCAGGCATACATGCAGGCAGAACACTGTATACATGATAAATAAATAAACCTTAAGAAAATACTGATTTTGATTTTATATGTATAAGCGAATTGCCTGAATGTAAGAGCACTGTATTCATTCCTGGTGCCTAAAAGAGCCTGAAGAGGACTCAAGAACCTGTGGAGTTAACAGAGTTTAAAAGTCACCTTGTGAATTGTAGGAACTGAACCCTGGTACTCTGCAAAAGGAGCAAGTGGGCTTAAATGAAGAACCATGTATCTCCCACACAAACCTGGCTCTAGATAAATTTCCAGGAATCCACAAGGATGACCACAGCTAAGACCCTAAGCAATAGAGAGGCGTGCCTGAACTGGCCTTGCCCCGTAGTCATACTGATGATTGTCTTAAATATCACCATAGAACCGTCGTCCAACAACAGATTGAAACAGAGACAGAGACGCACATCAGAGCACTGGAATGAGCTCCCATGGTCCAGATGAAGAGCACAAGGAGTGAGAATATGAGCAAGGAAGTCAAGACCATGAGAGGGGTTCACCCACTGAGACAGTGTGCCTGAGCTAATAGGAGCTTACCAACTCGACCTGGACTGGGAATGAACGAGCATGGGATCAAAGTAGTCCCTTTGAATGTGGTTGACAGTTGGGGCAGACTGAGAGGCCAAAGATAATGGCACTGGAATTTGTTTCTACTGCATGTACTGGATTTTTGGGATCCTATTCTCTTTAGATGTATAACTTACTCAACCTGAATGTAGTGGGGAGGGCCTTGGACGTTACACAGGGCAGGGTGCCTTGCCCTCTCCTAAGATTGATGGGGGGTGCTAGGAGGGTGTGGAGGGAGTAAAAGGGAAGTGGGAGGAGGGGAGGAAGTAGGAATTTGGATTGATTTTTTAAGTAATAAAATAACAATAATAATAATAATAATAATAACTCAAAAATTATCCCTTGATAACACATAGTTTAAACGTCATAATTTTGGAGTAAGCCACCACATGTCTTCTTTGTCAGTATAAGAAAGTTTTAAAAAAGGAGAAAGTAAAGGAAGAGATTCAGGAATTCCACAGTTCTGGTCATCATTGCTGTCTTTTGGATGTAAAATGTACCTCACATACTCATATGGTTGAAAGTTTTTTCTATTATTAATTTATTATTATTATTATTAAAAATTTCCACCTTCTGCCCCCTTCCCA
>LOEQ01004733.1:395263-406443 GCA_001685075.1 Bramus lutescens | reverse complement strand
CACAGGGCAGGGAACCCTGACTGCTCTTTGGACTGGAAATGGAGGGGGAGGCGGGAGGGGTGAGAATTGGGAGGAGGGGAGGAGATGGAAATTTTTAATGATAATAAAAAAGAGAAAAAAAAGAAGTCTTTAATATACCAGAATTTGAAGAATATATTATAATCTATATTTAGAATTAGTTTGATTACCTGTTTTTTCAAGAATAAAGTTTGGTATTTTTTAATAATGTTTTTACTAATTCTTTGAGAATTTAACATAAAATTATCTTATTTATTTCTTTCTCTAACCACTCCCAGATCCATTCTTACTTCCCTGTCCAGACAACTGCATGTTTATTTTCTAAACCTGTGTCCAGTTTATGTTGCCTGAATATATTTAGACATATTCTTCCCTGTGGTTTGACTATATTTAGACATATTCTTCCCTGTGGTTTGACTATATTTAGACATATTCTTCCCTGTGGTTTGACTATATTTAGACATATTCTTCCCTGTGGTTTGGTCAACGATACAACGTGCAATAGTAACACAAATGACCAACTATTTTCTGAATGAACTTAAGATGGAGCCCATACTGGCACTGTTAGTTAGGCCAAGAACCTGTAGCTAATTAAGTCATGGTCCCTAAGGGAAAGCATGATGCTCATTTGGCTAAATTACTATAGAAATAAAACTACTTCTAATGACTTTTGCTATACCAATAGATCAGTCTTTCGGTCAACTTTTACTAGTGAATCATCTTACAGTAGATATTGATTAATATAGAAACCCACAAGCGATCAACATGTAAAGAATAAGAGACTTCAGAGTCCTCAGCTCTCAATGGGATGTCAACATTGCTTCCTCTACTTCCATATTCAGGGATATCTATAAAAGGAGAGATTGAGAAGATAGTAGAACCAGAAGTCCCAGATGACTGCCAGGAAATATTGTTTTCCCTACTCAACAGGGCAGTTACATAAATTGAGGCATCAAAATCTGTGACAGCATTTGTGAGTACCTTACAGGCTCAAGCCAAAGAAAATCTCCACAAGAAGGAAGGCAGCTGGTCAAGAAGCCCACCTCTAACTGAGGAATTATTAGCATTTGATATATGATGGGAAAGGGAAAGTAAGCTGACTTTAAGTTTGGTGTTTTAATGTATTTAAACACTTAAGGTCTGTCTATAAAAACAATGTTATGAAAAATGTAATATTTTGGGTTCGTTGAATGAGAATGGCCATTATAGGCTCTTTTTTTGAATTCTGGGTCCATAATTAGTGGAACATTGGGTATAGGATTGGAGGTATGGCATTGTTGGAATAGGGGATGTCCCTGGGGATGATGGAATTTGAGGACTAGAGGTCCTAAATAGGGCCAATTCCCAACTCCAGTCGCCAACTTGTGGATTAGGTATAAATGCTCAGTTAATGCTCCAGTATCATGCCTTCCTACCTGCTACCAATTTCTCCAACATAATGGGTATAGATTAATGCTCTGAAATTGTAAGCAAGCCACATTAAAATCTTTTTTTTTTAAGTTGCCTTGGTCCTGGGTCTCTTCTGAGCAACAGAAAAGTAACTAAGAAATTCTGTCATAATTTTAGTCATATCACTGAGATATTTAACTCTTTGTCAAAGTAATTTAGATTTTTCTTTTATCCTTAGTTACTTTGGAGTCATCTTAAAAATATTTTAAAAATAAACTAAATTCAAGAAGTGGAATAACATTTCTTTTTAATAGTACCATGTTTTTTTAAGCTTTCCATGACAATATAATGGACACAGAAATATTGGCTCTGTGCCTGTTGACATCAAGAAAAGGAATGTTCTGTTGTAACTACAGAGTTTATTATATAAATTGACAAGAGGTCTTTTTTAATGAGAAATACATAAGCTCTTTTATAAGAACCATAGTATATTCTTTGGTTACTGAGGTTGATAAAAAATATAAGTGATCATGTAAAATAAATCTATTTCTTCATAAAGTAAAAATCATACATATTTTCACATGTACCTGATTTATTATATTTAATTATCATTTAAAATCTTTGAGAAGTGTGGAGTTAAAAATTGTACTGATAGTATTACCCAAGACCATCCATCCTACCCTCCAAGCTACTAGCCCTACCCTATATCCAAACTCACCTATCCTCCTGCATCCTTGTTGGAACTCTGAAACACAGCATCCTCCAGTACTGAGGGAACTTAAGAGGTGAGTGAACAGCCACACAGTGGGACACCCCACTTTCTAGAATCTCCACAGTGGGCAAAACACCAGACCCCTCCTCCAACTGTCTCAGCTTTTCTAGCAGGTCAGCAGGAGGTTTCACTGCATGTAGGCTGCCCCATTACCCAACCTCATCCACAGGACCCTGCAAACTACCATCCCCATCCTGCCCCCAAACTTGCCCATCCTCCTGCATCCTAGTTAGAAATCTGAAAAACAGCTTGCTAAAATACTGAGAGTACCAAGAGCTTGCTACAACACTGAGGGGACCAAGAGAGTGAATCAGGAGATAAGACCAAGGCTTAGAGAGACCTCAAAGGCTTCTTGAAACACAGATATTGACAGTACATAGCAGACCAAGAAAAATTCCCAAACACTCAGACAGCCACTGCAAGGATGAGACCAAGATGCAAAGACACTACCGGACACATTTTAAGGAAGAAATGGGTAGGCATCAATGCAAGAATTCATACAACAACCTAAAAATCAAAATGGTAACACCAGAACCCAGTGGTCACACAACAGGAAGACTTGATCATCCTAACCCAGAAGAAGCAGAAGAGAACAACTTTAAATATAACTTTATGAAAATGATGGAGACCTTTAAGGAGGAAATGCAACCTCCCTTAAAGAAATGGAGAAAAAAGACAAGGAAAAAATTGGAAGAAAATAATAAATCCCTCAAAAAAAAAACAAAGAAAACCAACAAAAAACAATCAAATAGGCGAAACTCATGACTTGAAGACTGAAATAGAGGCAATAAAGCAAACACATACTGAGGGAATTCAGGATATGGAAAATCTGGGTAAATAAACAGAAAACACGGTGACAAGTGTAACCAACAGAATACAAGAAATAGAAGAAAGAATCTCAGGTGTTGAATATATTGTAGAGGAAATAGACCCATTGATCAAAGAAAACATTAAATCCAACAAATTCTTAACACAAAACATCCGGGATATCTGATACACCATGAAAAGAACAAACCTAAGAAAAATAGGGATAGAAGAAGAAGAGCTCCAGCTCAAAGGTACAGAAAATACATCTAACAAAATCATAGAAGAAAACTTTCAAACCTAAAGAAGGATATATCTATGAAGGTACAAAAACCTTAAAGAATGCCAAATAAACTGGATCATAAAAGTCCCTTCATGATATAATAATAAAACTGCAAAAAATACAGAATAAAGAAAGACTATTAAGAGCTGCAAAGGAAAAATTTCAAGTAACATATAAAGGAAGATCTATAAGAATTACACCCAACTTCTCAATGGAAAACAGGAAGGTCCTGAGCTGGTGTGCTGGAGACGCTAAGAGACCACAGATACAAGCCCAGACTACTATATCCAGCAAAGTTTTCAATCACCACCATCAATGAGGAAAACAAAATAATCCATGACAAAATCATATTTAAAATTATATATTCACAAATCCAGCCTTCCAGAAAGTACTGGAAGGAAAACCCCAACCCAAGGAAGCTAACTGCACCCACCAAACCACAGGCAACAGATAACTCCCACCAGCAAAACCCAAAGAAGGTAAACATATAAAAAATATTACAAAAAGTAACACGAATTAACAACCACTGATCATTAATATCTCTTCATATCAATGTCCTCAATTCACCAATGCAATGATAAAGGGTAAACGAATGGATAGGAAAACAGGATTCCTCCTTCTGCTGTATACAAGAAAAACATCTCAACCTCAAAGATAGGCACTACCTCAGAGTTAAGAGTTGAGAAAAGGTTTTCCAATCAAATGGACCAAAGAAACAAGCAGGTGTAGCTATCCTGATATCTAGATAAATAGATTTCAAACTAAAATCTATCAGAAAAGATGGAGAGGGACACTTTATACTCATAACAGGAAGAATCCAAAGGATATAGTGTAAATCATGAACATTTATGCTCCTTATACAAGAGCACTCACATACGTAAAAGCAACATTATTAAAACTTAAATCTCACATCAAACCCCACACATTAATGTTGGGAGACTTCAACACTCCACTCTCTTCAATGGACATGTCAACCAGACAGAAACTTAATGGAGAAATAAGACAATTAAAAGATGTCATGAATCAAATGTACATAACAGACATCTATAGAACATTCCATCCAAACAAAAAAGAATATACCTTTGTCTCAGCACCTCATTGAACCTTCACTAAAATTGATAACATACTCAGTAACAAAGAAAACGTCCACAGATCCAAACAAAATGAAAAAATTGGAGTAACCCCCTGTGTCTTATTGAATCACCATGGATTAACATTAGAATTTAATAACAATACTACTCTCAGAAAGCCTACAAACTCATGGAAATTGAACAGTAAACTATTGAACCGCCCCTGGGTCAAGAAAGAAATAATGGAGAAATTAGAGACTTCCTAGAACTCAATGAAAATGAAGGCACAACATATCCAAACCTATGGAACACTATGAAAGTAGTGCTAAGAAAAAATTCATAGCATTAAGCACCTACATAAAGAAAATGGAGAAAGCTCACATAAATGACTTAACAGCACACCTGAAAACTCTAGAACATAAAGAAGCAGACTCACCCATGAGGAGTAGAAGTGAGGAAATAATCAAATTTAGGGCTAAAATCAACAAAATAGAAACAAAGAAAACAATACAAAGAATCAGTAAAACAAAGGGCTGATTCTTTGAGAAAATCAGCAAACTAATCAAAAGGTAGAGAAGGAACACCCAAATTAACAAAATCAGAAATGAAAGGGGGACAAAAGAAACTGAGGAAATTTGGAGAATCATTAGGTCATACTAGAAAAACCTGTACTCCACAAAATGGAAAAACATAAAAATGAACAATTTTCTAGATAAATATCATATATCATTATTAAATCAAGACCAGGTGAGCATTTTAAATAGACCTAAAAACTGCAAGAAAATAGAAGCTGTCATCAAAAACCTCCTTACCAAAAAGAAAGAAAGAAAGAAGGAAAACCTCAGGGCTGGATGGTTTTAGTGCAGAATTCTATCAGAACTGCCAAAAAGAGCTAATACCTATACTCCTCAAAGTGTTCCACATAACAGAAACAGAAGGAACATTGCCAAACTCTTTTTTATGAGGTTACAGTTACCTTGATAACAAAACCACATGAAGAGTCAACCAAGAAAGAAAATTGCAGACCAATTTCACTCATGAATATGAATGCAAGAATACTCAGTGAAAAAATTGGCAAACTGAATCCAAGAACACATTAAAAAAAATCATCCACCATGATCAAGTTGGCTTCATCCCAGAGATGTAGGGCTGGTTCAACATACAAAAATCTATCAATGTAATCTACCATTTAAATAAACTAAAAGAAAGAAAATATGATCACTTCATTAGATGCTGAAAAATCATTTGACAAAATCCAACACCCCTTAATGATAACGGTCTTAGAAAGATAAGCGATATAAGAAACATACCTAAATATAAAAAAAGCAATATACAACAAGCAGACAGTCACCATCAAATTAAATGGAGAGAAACTCAAAGTGATTCCACTAAAATCAGGAACAAGACAAGGCTGTCCACTATCTCCATATCTGTTCAACAATGTTCTTAAGTTCTGGCTATAGCAATAAGACAACTAAAGGATATCAAGGGTATTCATGTTGGAAAGAAAGGAGTCAAACTTTCATTATTTGCAGATGATATGAAAGTATATATAAGCCACCCCAAAAACTCTACCAGAGAACTCCTACAGCTAATAAATACCTTCAGTGATGTGGCAGAATGCAAGGTCAACTCAAAAAATTAGTAGCCCTCCTTTATACAAATGATGAAGAAGCTGACAGGGAGATCAGAGAAACATCACCTTTAACAATAGCCACAAATAACATAAAATATCTAGGAGTAGCACTACCCAAAGAAGTGAAAGACCTATTTGACAAGCACTTAAGTTTTTGAAGAAAGAAATTGAAGAAGATACCAGAAAATGGAAAGATCTCACAGCTCTTGGAGAGGTAGGATCAACATAGTAAAACTACAATCCTACCAAAAGCAATCTATAGATTCATCAATGCAATCCGTATCAAAGGCCAAACACAATTCTTCACAGGCCTTGCAAAAACAATACTCAACTTATGGAAAAGCAAAAAAAAAAAAACAAACAAACAGGATAGCCCAAACAATCCTGTACATTAAAGGAACTTCCAGAGGGATCAGCATCCCTGATATAACGCTCTGTTACAGAGCTACAATAATAAAAACAGCTTGGTATTGGCATAAAAACCGAGAGGTTGACCAATGGAATTAAATCGAAGATCTGGATATTAATCCACACACCTATGAACACCTGATTTTTGGCAAAAAAATCTAAAATTATACAATGGATAAAAGAAAATATCTTCAACAAATGGTGCTGGCATAACTGGGTGTCAACCTGTAGAAGAATGAAAACAGATCCATATCTATCCATATACACAAAACTCAATTCCAAATGGATTAAAGACCTCAGTATAAATCTGACCACACTGAACATGATAGAAGAGAAAGTGGGAAGGAGCCTTCAATGTATGGCTGTATGAAATCACTTCCTAAATATAACTCCAATAACACAGACACTGAGAGAAACTGTAAATAAATGGGACCTCCTGAAACTGAGAAGCTTCTGTAAAGCAAAGGATACAGTCAATACGATAAAAAAGGCAGCCTACTGAATGGGAAAAGATCTTCATTAACCCCACACCAGACAAAGGACCGATCTCCAAAATGTATAAAGAACTCAGGAAATTAGACATAAAAATCCCCCAACTTAAAAATGGGGGACATAACTAAACAGAGAATTCTCAACAGACGAATTTCAAATGGCCAAAAGATACTTAAGGAAATATTCAACTTCCTTAGCCATCAGGAAAATGCAAATCAGAACACTTGGAGAAGACATAGAATTGGCTATAAAATGCTAGGTTATTAGCATGGCACAGACAAAGTCGTCATGACTTAACAACTTCGGTGGCTATAGGTTTGTTTTTTAATCAGACTACAGTATACAGATATCCTTCACGTTTTTTAAACAAAGTGTGTTTTAGTGGATTTTTCCTCCTCCATAATGTCTCCCATCCTCTTGTGTCCCTCCCTCTCTTGTGACATTATCTCCAGTGTCTTCTGCTTTCATATTATATGTCTCATTCTTCCCGGACTGTGTACCTCTTCTTCTTGTGAACCTCTTAACCATATCTGTCAGCTTCCTAGAATATTAGGCTTTATCCATATTTAGAACGTTTAATATACATGCATGACTACCTTTCAGACTAAGATACACATGCGAGAACAAGCATGTAGCTTGTATATGTGTCTGTGTATGTCTGTGTATTCTAATTTGGTTGAAGGAAGTGATAAGATCTACCAACCAGTTGATTTAATATCCTTTTCAGTCCTGAAATTGCATATCCACTCTATAAAATAAACAATTTTGAAAATTGAAATGCAAGTCCTTCTGTGCATCTGTATTATAATTTTTATTGGGCAATCATCTAAAAGTGAAATAATTGTTTCATATATAGATGGATGCTTCAGGTTTTAAAGAAAGAAACAACCGGTAAACTGTTTTCGAAAGCATTTTGCAAATTTGTTTTGGAAAGCAGTGTGTGAGGGTTTTATCTTTGTATCCTTACTAAGCTTTGATGTACTCAACTTTTTTTATGTCTGACAAAAATTCATATAATTAAGTATAACATGCTTTTTTAAAATGTATATGCATCATGTTAATTAACATTTTCATCATTTAAGACACTTTTCATTTGTGACTGAATCCAGGACCTTTTAAGCTACTAGGCAAAGGCCCTCTCCTGAGTTATGACTTTCTTGTGTAATTTTTATATTTAAAATTATTTCATTTTCGACAAGATCTCAGTGATTCTATTTTATATTAATGAGAAAATAGCAGATAAAAAAAGAGAGAGTTGCAAATTCTTTGTTGTTCCACTGAATCCAGCAACATAGCATTGGCACTTTGCAAACTTTAGCTTGACAGTTTCTCTCTCTTTAGGGAGGGAGACAAATTTCTCTAATTATACCTCTTGTCTTTTACAGTACTTCCCCTAAGTCTTACCTTCTGCCTGCTACAAGATTTGCATTCCTTGTTTGTCTCCAGGTTTATTATATGAATACCAAGTGTCTGTAGCTACGTATAATCAAATTCCACTTTTCACGTGCAAAGTTCATCAAAGGCATTTTCCTCTTCACTTGAGTAATATACAAAACATTTCCCCCTCCATCTTGGGAAACATGATGGAGATACACACGTTAGGACCAATCATGAATTTGATGAGAAATAATAAAGTGGTAACAATGATGAGTTTGTTTTTGCCATCTGTTAGAGACATGCCTGAGTTCATTTTATGTTTTTCTAGTTAATTTATAGTGTTATTTTTCTTCTTAATTGCTAAAACTTACTTGAAAAATTAAATGATAGAGCTCTATGCTAGCAGAATGTATTTATTATTTAGATTATTTTATCAGATTAAGATAAATATAAGCAAGACTGTCACAAAGTATTCTATCAGAGTTAAAATTCATGAGTACAGTTTTCCCAATTCAAATTTCGAGATTCATTCTGAATAGGATGATTGGGCACCAGGTAATAGATACCTATTTTTTGCTGAGCACCCTTTTGCACTTTGGGGCTTAGTAGTAGTACAATAAAAGGTTCATAACAATTACAAGAATGAACAGAAAAAGTTCACAATTGTTAAATCATGAATCTATTATCTCCTGAAATTTTTTTTTAGTATTTTTAGTTTCTTTGGGAACCTCTAATTTATAGAAAATTCACTGCAAAGTAATTCTGTGAGCATTGAAATTATTCCATGCACAGACTGATCTGTAAATTCCTAATAAGGAAAGAATAGACATAGACCAGAGCTTGATCAGATAGGCACTTCACACTTCAAAGAAGGAGACTAGGTTCATTCACACATGGCTGCATCTTGACTGTCTTTACCACCCCTTGCTTCAGAATCACCAGGGATCCCAGTCATTCAAGCCTTTCTTTAGACTCTGTGTTCTTAAATTCTTTCTCACAAATTATACTTGTTTATTTTTGCTAAATCACTAGCCTCATTTCTTACAATTAGAAGGCTAGTTGTTTTCATAAAATTTTCATATTAAAGTACTGAAGAATACAAAACATATAGAGAGATATAGAAATCAGGATAGTCTAGAGACACTTTTCCCAATAAATGAAATATTTCAGATACTTTAATATTTTTGGTTGACATTTTAAAATTAATTCCTACTGTTTATTCTCCTGTTTCTTCCCCCACCTCTCCTCCCTAACCTCTCCCCTCAATCCACTCTTCCCCTGTTTCTGTTCGGAAAGCAACAGGACTCCCATGGGCATCAACAAATCATGGCATATCAAGTTCTAGTAAGACTTAGCTCCTTCCATTGCATTTAGGCTGGACAAGTCCTTTATGAGGAATGGGTTCCCAAGAGTCAAGCAAAGCATTAGTGGGACAGGCCCTGCTCACATTGTTAAGATTCCTACAAAAAGACCAAGTTACACAACTCTCATATATCTGTACAGGGGTCCCTGGTTGTTGATTGCTTGAAAAAATGTTTTCTTTCTAATATTCTCAATAAATTTCTATGAAGATATCTTTTTGTATTCCAGGATAGACCCAGAGGGGTGAGTGTCTGCAGGCCAGGCAGGCCAGAAGGTTCCCGTAAGGGAGTGCAGGCCACCTTCAGCTTCTGCTGCAGGGTCTTCTGTGTTCTACTCGACCCTGCCCTCTCCCCATGTTCACCCTTTTGTCTGCAGGGTTCTTGGACAACCTGGGGACCCGGTTTCTGCGCTGAGGAGTTCCATCCAGACGGGAACAGTTTTGCTCCTGCACTGAGGAGATCCACCCAGAGAGTCATTCACAGCAAAGATTGGACCAAGACATCAAGATTCTCCTGGATCAATTTGAAGGAAGAGACGGGCAGGCGCCAATGCAAAAATTCTTCCAACAACCTGAAAGGCAACATGACATCACCAGAATCCAGGGATCACGCAACAAGAAGAATTGAACACCCCGCTCCAGAAGAAATAGAAGAAATCGCCTGTAAACGGAACATTATGAAAATAATAGAGGACCTTAAACAGGAAGTGAAAAACTGCCATAAGGAAATGGAGATGACAAAC
The DNA here is from genome assembly GCA_001685075.1 of Bramus lutescens. NCBI lineage: Eukaryota > Metazoa > Chordata > Mammalia > Rodentia > Cricetidae > Bramus > Bramus lutescens. Next base: position 396,091 of record LOEQ01004733.1, on the reverse strand, counting down.
AAAAAGTTTGAGGAAATGAATAAATCTCTCAAAGACACCCAAGAAAACCAAGAAAGAGCAATCAAACAGGTAAGGGAAACAGTTCAAGACTTGAAAAATGAAGTGGAGGTAATGAAGAAAACACAAACCGAGGGAAGTCTGGATTTGCAAAATCTGGGTAAATGAACAGGAACTATAGAGACAAGTATCACCAACAGAATGCAAGAGATAGAAGAAAGAATGTCATACACTGAAGATACTAAGGAGGAAATAAACTCACTGATTAAAGAACAAAGCAAATCCAACAAATTCTTAACAAAAAACATCCTGGAAATCTGGGGCACCATGAAAAGACCAAACTTAAGAATAAGAGAGGTAGAAGAAGGAGAAGAATTACAGATTAAAGGCCCAGAAAATATATTCAACAAAATAATAGAAGAAAACTTTTCCAACCTAAAGAAAGATATTCCTATGAAGGTATAAAAAGCTTACAGAACACCAAATGGACTGGATCAAAAAAAAAAAGCATCCCCTTGCCACATAATAATCAAAACACAAAACATACAGAATAAAGAACGAATATTAAGAGCTACAAGGTAAAATGGTAAAGTAACATATAAAGGGAAACCTATCAGAATTACACCTGACTTCTCCTTGGAAACCATGAAAGCCAGAACGTCTTTGATAGATGTGCTGCAGACACTAAGAGACCGTGAATGCAAGCGCAGACTACTATATCCAGCAAAGCTTGCATTCACCATTGATGGAGAAAACAAGATATTCCAGGACAAAAACATTTAAACAATACTTAGACACAAACCCAGCCTTACAGAAAATACTAGAAGGAAA
>LOEQ01004733.1:341545-352221 GCA_001685075.1 Bramus lutescens | reverse complement strand
ATAAGTTACTTGGCCTTTTTCCTTTGCAGCTCTTAATATTCTTTCTTTATTTTGCATGTTTTGTGTTTGATTATTATATAATGAGGGGTTATTCTTAGGTTTGGTCTTTTTATGGTCTCCCAGATTCCCTAGATGTTTTGTGATGATAATTTGTTGGATTTGCTGTTTTCTTTGAGCAGTGTGTTTATTTTCTCTATAGTGTCTTCAGCATCTGAAATTCTTTCTTCAATCTCTTGTTGAAAAAAATCTCTGGTTTGTTATGCTTGTCTCTGTAGTCCCTGTTCATTTACCCTGGCTTTCCATATTCAGCTGTCCCTCAGTTTGTGTTTTCTTCATTGCCTCCATTTTAGTTTTCAAGTCTTGAGCTGTTTCCATTACCTCTTTGATTGCTTTTTCTTGGTTTTCTAGGGTAACTCTTAGGGATTTATTCATTTCTTCAAACTTTTTGTTATTCTTCTCATCCATTTCTTTAAGGGATTTTTTCACATCCTGTTTAATGGACTCTATCACTTTCATAATGTCTATTTCTTCTGCTTCTTCTTGATTAGGTGTTCAAGTCTTCCTGTTGTATGTTCACTAGATTCTGGTGTTATCATGTTGTTTTTCTATTGTTGGAGGAATTCTTGCATTGATGCTTGCCCATCTCTTCACTCAAATGCTCTCCAATGGATCTTCTGGTACAGTATCAGGGCCACTTGCTGGCCAGGGACCTAGCAGGCAAAAGGGCGGTCTTGCTGTGTGCAGGCTCAGTGAAACAAAAGAACTCCTGTGCAGTTGCACTCACCACTTTGTCCCCAGACTCACAGCCCCGATACAGTTTGAGTAGGGGGATCCTATGACCCTGCAGAAGGGAAGGGATGCGTGGGAACAATCTGGGATGGGATATGAAGAGCAAGGCAGTAGCCAGGGAGAGAAGCCCCCACTGAATGACCAGAAAGTTCAGGGGGTTGAGGGATTTCCAGGGCATCTGCTGGCTGGTCTATTATTTGTTTTTATACTGCTTTATTTTCCATAATTTAATTGGAATTTAACTTGAAAATTTCTTCATTCTCAGTTAGAAAACTTACAATAGAAATGTACAAGAACCACATTACGATGCTTAGGGAGGAAAACTTTAGGAAATTTATGGAAATTACCTTTCTTTGGTCCAAGACTTTGCAACAAGAAAAGAAAATCACATTTTGTTTTGTCTATTATTCCAAACAATTTTATCTCTGGTTCTCTGGTTCCCCCCAAAATGTATATCTCCTTAATTAAGGTCAGTTTTTATGCTATACTTAATTTCCTCTAATAATCTAGTAATTTTTACAAATTAAACCTCAGTTTTGTTTTTAAAGAATAACATGGCTCTTATTATTGATACTTCATAAAAAGCATATCTAGGAATAAGTTTCCTCTTTACAATGAATTGTTCAGTTCTTTAGTAGATAGGTAGTTTTATCAAGTAAATTAGCATAGAGCACAAACAAAACACAGATTCAGAAAGGAATTGTCAACTTTATATTTCTTTCTCAGCCTTAAATTGCTTCATGATTTTATATCATATAAGGAATTACTTAAAGACAAGCAAAGAACTCTATTTCTATTTGGCTGGCTCTAGTTTGTACAACTCTAGAAAATGTGCAAACCCTTTCAGACTATAAGGAAACTGTTTCCAAGTAGCAAACAATTTGTGTCCAAAAAAATGTTCCTTTAATAGTGAGTTCATTTGTTGTTCTAAAACACTCATAAATTGTTTCTAAAGATTATTTTACTGAACTTGGAGAATATGGTCAAACAGATAACCTTCATCTCTAGGAGTTAGTGTATTTTGAACTTTCATTGTTATCTGCATCTCTTATGGTAGAGTTTTGTGCAGGCAATTTTGCAACATTTGGTTATGCTTGGTAAAAAAAAGGCCCATAAAATAGCCAGACCTACCAGTGTCATACTGATGAACTGCCATGGTGTTGGTTTCCCTCACTGATGTTATTCTAATAATTTTATCCTTGTGTTTAAGATGGTTAACCTGACACTTATTATGATAAGAGCACACATGAATAAAAGAATAAATTATGAAGTGCATGATTTCTATTGATGTAAGCATTTGTTCCCTATCAGGAGTGTGCCTGGAAGCAGCATTCAGACAATGCTCTTTACCTTCCACATTGAATACTGCACACTGTCTGCTTTAGATATAATTACTTCACATAATTGTTTCTGTCAAGAATAAATGAAGCCTTAAAAGAACAATGTGATCATTACAAGTGGAGCATCTTAAGATACATATTACATTGGAACATTTATTGGTGGTGTTTTCCAAGCTGATGTTAATGACTGCCAGTTCTCCGACTGCAGTTTAAGACACAAAAATCAGAGGTTTGAGACTCAGACAGGCTCATGGGTCATTTTAAATATATTTTTGCCACTCAGAAAAATTCAGTAAAAGCAATATTATTTTCTAGTTATTCTGTTCAGTCAGTCCTGTTAAAAATAGATAAAATTCATCAACAGATGCCCTACCTATTTATCTTTAATTCCAGCAATGAGTAAGAAATCAGTTAATTTTTGTTTTTTGGGATTCACCTTATAATTATATTTTCCCTACAAATATTTGGCTCATAGATTACATTTACTTCTCCCATTCCCAGATGTAAATACATTAGATGGGAGAGGTGATAAGGTAGCATTTACGTGTTGTATTGGCATAAAGTAGCTATAACTGTATAGCCCAGAAATATGCACTAATTTTTTTGCATTTATCAGGAAACTTGTGCTATTGAGAAGCAGATTTAAAACAGAGGTTCTGGGTTATACATTCTGTATAGGTATTTGCCTTTTGATGCCTTCAAGAATTTCGTTCCATACTTTTATGAATAATAAAACTGAATTCTCAATGTATTCTGTACACATTAATTCTCCTCTAGATTTGTTTTAAAAACTCACGTAGTTGAAATGATGTGATGACAGTTTTTGCCTGGGTTATATAGATACAAAAGAGAGGAAGATATATAGGCATGGTTACTGCTGATACAGCACAAAATTTTTGGTTTTGTGGTTTTTTTATGCTTTCTACCTGCAATTATGTAAAAAATCAGTTGACAAAGGCATATAGTAAGAGGTGCAGGCATGCATTCCACCACCCGGCTTCCTTTACTCCCAGGCCCGTGGGCGGCTTGTTGTCCTGGCCACCCAGCTAGCTTATGCCCAAAATAATCACACGAAGAACTGCATTAATTAAATTACTGTTTGGCCCATTAGCTCTAGCCTCTTATTGGCTATCTCTCACATCTTGATTAACCCACTTATATTAAATTTGTATATCACCACACAACTGTGGCTTACCTGGAGAGATTCAACATGTCTGACCTGGTGGCTGGCTCCATGGTGGCTCTCTCTGCCTGCCTTCTTTCTGCCAGAATTTTGTTCTGTCTACTCCACCCACCTAATGGCGGCCCTATCAAAAGGCCAAGGCAGCTTCTTTATTCAACCAATGAAAGCATCACAAATAAAGAAGAACCTCCTATACCATTTCCTTTTTTTCTGTTTAAACAAAAAAGAAAGGCATTAAAACCTCCTACACCAAAGGCAGAATAGCTTTTGCAGAAAAGTATATATGTAGTTATGAGGATAGAATCTGTGTGTATATATTTGTGAGTATATATTAGTGTTTTTGGAGCTCATATCAACTTGAATTAAAGTTTTACTCATTGATTTATTTACAAAATTTAGCAAAAGCTGAAAACTATGAATATAGAATGTGTCTGTGTTTCTGTGTGTATGCATGTGTTACTGTGTGAAAATTCTATAAATCTAACTAAGTGACCCCTAAGAAAGAATAGAAAGATTACTCATTCAGTTTATATAGGGACCCCAAACATTATTGGAAAATGAGCTGCACCAATTATCTGAAAAGATATCAAAGGAAAAACTAATGGCAAGACATTAGTGTGGGCCAGAGTCAGTGAAGAACTCCATTCAAGACTGAGATGCTTTTAGAAATGGTATATTTTAGGGTAAATTATTTATCAAGGATACTTCTTATACAAGTGAATTAATTGCTTCATAGAAGAGTATTTACATAAAGAGAGTGTATCTTTTGTGGTCACCTTTTCAAGGCCAGAACACCATGTGTTTCTTTGTCTTGTCCTAGTGTTTTCTCTAGCATGTAACGACACTAGATTGTCCCCTGGAAAAAAACAACAACAAAGTGTCTGTAGAGAAACAAAGTCATTCATGTTCTTACTGGATCTTGACTGTTTTGGGAACATCATCTTTGACATTCAGACCTGTAAAATATTTTTATATATGATGTCTCATATGCTTATTTCATGGTAAAAATTGGATTAAGGCATGAGAAATCAGGTAGTAAAAGCAAAGGGCAACAGTTTAAGTAGCAGCAAGAAGCTATATCATGATAGGAATAAAGAGAAAACGCAAAGAATCAGATAAGGAAAACAAATTTAGTATGTTAATGAGGGTAGTGTCACAGGTAGAGTAGATGTCCATATACATGAAGCTTAAGAGATACTTGGAGATGTATTTCCAATTGCTAACAAAAATAAAAGATTAAAGTATTTTGTATTTATAAAATATATTTGTAGAGAGTTTTAAGAAGACTGAATTGATTTAAACTAAGATAAACCCACAGGCAAAGGATGGGAGTCAAAGGAAAAGAAAGCACCTAAGAGTAGATGCAGTAGTTTATACCAATGGTGAGCAAAATTCAGAAATGGGAAACATAGACAGTAGACTTATCTAGCAAGAAGTAAGGCATAGGTAAGGTGATGCATTGAAAGGTGGAAGAGGAAGATACTTAAACATGACTCCTAGTATTCTCTTTCTGTGGGTAAGTATATAACAATTCAATTAATGATAAAGGTATCGGCCAATATTGATTGGAAAGGACAGTATTTGGACTCATGAAGGCAAAACTCTTGAACTCTCCTTATATGAACAGGTTAAATAGTTTGATGAACATATCTCTGGATAGTCAAGGATGTTAGGATGGGAATAAGCAGATGAGGGTAGAGGGTGAACAGTTGTTGCACATATGATTATACCCTCATAGATTTGGAAAGAGAGGGAATTTCAAAAAGAATTTTACCCAGGAAGGCCTCATACATTATGATTCCTTGATTTTGTATCTTTTTGAGATTTCTGTGTGTGGATATATGTCTTTGCATCTAGATGTGTTTCTTGTGCTTTTGTGTTGGTGTTTTTTTCTCTTTGTTTGCTTCTTTTGTTTTATCCAGATCTGTTTAGTTTTATCTTTCTTTAGTTGTAATTATGGCTTTTCCTTTTTTAGGTTTCATAACCTTAATGAGAAAGAGCAAGACAAGACATAGATTGGGTGAGGCAGAGGATCTAAGAAGAGTTTTGGAATGGGAAAGAGTAATCAGATTATATTTTCAATTATAAGACCATAGCAGCACATTTTAAAAAGATAATTAAAAGTGTTTTTTTCCATAGGAACTCAGATCAAATTCCTGACAATCCTTTAAGAATTAAGACATACACTTAGACTCCTTCAATATCTGACATTTTCTCCTATCCAGCAATAAGATTCAACTGATGGCACTGTCATTGCTCTTTATTCCAATTTTAGAAAAAAATCACAGATTGAAATTTGAAGATATAATCTGAAGTCATGAGAGTCAAAACATGTAATGATGACCTAGAATAGAATCAGCCTGTGTTTGGTGTCCTAGGCTCAAAAGACATAGCGTTTGCATTTGCTTAAATGTAGATGTCAGAGGTTAAGTGTTCAGCAAGCAGACTCTGATCCATATAACCACAGAATCTAGGCATGGAGTAAGGAACTTGGGGGAAAGGGTGGCTCTTTCTAAGGAGAAGTAAAGATAGTTACGTGTGGGCGAGAGAGAGTGACTGGAATGGAAGGGACAAAGTGGGTGGAGAAAAGGGTGAGGGAGGGAAAAGCAGGAGGGACAATTACAGCTAAGGGATATATTAGGAGTTCTATGAAACCTAACAGAGTATTAGCTTCTAAAATGTGTGTGTGTGTGTAGATGTATATATTTGTATATGTATGAAGGATATCTAAAGGGAAGAGCTAAAAACAGGGGGCAATGAAGCCAAAATTAGGCATCTCTTATCACCAAATAAATCAGCCTCCAGTTCTAGGAAAAGGTTACACCTAATTTAATTGTCAGCAATACAGTCCTCACGGAAACTCGGAAACAACCCATACTATTGCCAAGACTATTAGTTAGCCTTTTTTTTTTCTATTTGCTTGTTTTGTTCCATCTCAATTAATTTTTATTTTATCTAGTTTCATTTATTATTCTTATTGTTACTATTATTACTGTATGCTGGATTGTTTCTCCCAAGAGAGAAAGAAAGATTGTGGATTTCAATGAGAGGAGAATGAGAGAGAATATTGGAGGACTTGTGGAAGAGGAAACAGTAATCAGAGTGCATTGTGTGAGAAAAGATCTATTTCAATAGAAGAATAGAAAAAAGAAAGATAATCTGAAGATATATAAAGAAAAAAAAACATATTATTAGAATAAAGAGTACTGAGAATTTTGTTTAAAATAAGCAATACATATTCGTTATATTAGAAAAACAAATATAACTTTATTTTTCTTCTTTATTAAAAAAACTTTTTCTCACATAATATATCCATATTATGGTTTCCTCTTCTTTTATTCCCCCCAGTTAATCCCTTTCTCCCTTTCTATCCATAACTACTCACTTTATGTCTCTCATTAGAAAAAAAAAACAGGCTTCTAAGGAACACTAATATAATAAATATAATATGATATAATAGAGTCTAATAAGCAAAAATCAAGACACTGACATTGGACAAAATAAACACACAGAAAGAGAAGAACACAGGAGAAGGAACAAGAATCAGAGACCCACTGGTTCATACATTCAGGAATCCCATACAAAGGTAGACTGGAAGCCATGGTATCTATGTAGAGGACCTGACCAAACCCATGCAGACCCTGTATATATTGCTTCAGTGTGTGTGAGTTGTACATGCCTTATCCATGGTGAATAAGGAGGCTTTGTATTCTTTGTGTCATCTTCCCCTCTGTCTCTTATCCCTTTTCTGTTTACTCTTCCGCAGTGTCCCCTGTACCATAAGGGGAAGGATTTGATAGACTTCCCTTTGAGACTGAGTGTTTGTTAAAAAAGCCTCTCATTCTCTGCATAACACCTGACTGTATATCTATATTTTCCCCAAATACTTCATAGGTAACTTCTCTAACAGTTGCTGAAGCAGGTACTTACTGATCTATGTCATTCATTAAGAGTATTTTTTTGCTATGTTTTCGCTTTGTTTTCTCTTTAGATCAATAGTATTTGGTTTTATCCTATGTCCTGTAGTATATAGCCTCAGTTTCTTGGTTCACTAAGCAGTGTCAGACATGGGTTTCATCTCATAAACTACATTTTAAGTCAAATCAGTTTGGATGCTCTCACAAGGTTTGTGTCACCCTATCTCATAAGAAACTGATCTGGAAGCCATAAAATATACTCAAAAGGCCAGTTCTGACCTATGCAGGTAATGTGCATATTGTCTCAGACTTTATTGATTCATATGAGCCTATCTTACAGGGAGGACACCGTTGTTAATCAGAGGTTTTGTGACTCGGTTGGTGTTTACCTGTCAGTTTGTGGAGGTCAACCTATAGACTTGGAAACAGCATGTCATATTTGAGTATTCCCAAGGGAGTCTTTTTGGTCAACAGCTCAATTACATGGAACCCTCTCCTAGGACTGAAAGTTTCATCTAAACAACATATGGCAAGTTGGGGCTCAGTTTTCCCCATTATTTGGCAATTACATTTAGATAACTTTCTTATGTGGATATATTTTAGGAAGGTTCTACTCGATTATATTTCTATAAACCCCACAAATGGTCTTAAGTTTAGTTGTCTCTTACCTATTCCCTCCCTAGTCTATCTCTTCCATCCATCTCCCTACATGGATCACTTGTTCAAGACCTCCCTATTTATTTATAATCATCTATTATGCTTACCTTTGCTAAGGAAATCAATCTGATACTTCTTATCCCTCACCTAATCACCGTTGTTCTGTGATTTGCAGCTTGGTTATCATTGACTTACCGGTTCTTCTCTATACATATATTCACACCATTTCTCCTTCTTAGCTGGGAATATTTTACTCAGGATGAATTTTTTAAGTTCAAGTTCTATCCATTTTTATCCAATTTCATGCCGCCTTTAAAACACTGAGTAATACTTTATTTTATTCATTCCTCTGTTGAAGGACAACAAGGTGCTTTCCAATTTCTTGCTATTATGAATAGACCAACAGTGAACATTTGTGAGCAACTTTCTCTGTGGTAGACTGAAGAATTGTTTGCGAATATGTTCAAAAGTAATATATTTAAAGAATGTAATGTGCAAAAAATATTTATCATAAACTTTGATATATATATATATACATTTATATATAACTTATATATATATATATAACTTTACTTGCAAATAATNATATATATATATATATATAGAGTGGGCTTCAAAATATTTTCATTCAAAATTTAGCTTAATTATTTAAATTATAAAAGTCTAAATGTTGGAAATACACCTGGATTTTTCATAAATATATCTATTTGGAAAAATAGTTTTCAAAGCAAAACTCCATGACTGAACATGGTGTTTTGTTTTACCTTTGGAATAAATCTAGATGGCCATGATCAGAATTCATTCATGGTTCATACTTAGGATTAGTGTATATCTCATGGTCACAACTATTGATTAACATGGAAATGTTTGTTTCCATATTTTAGTGCATATCTCATACAGTCTTTAAGATAAGAGTTATTGAACATTTTTTCACTTCTGGATTTTCTAAGTCATTGTTTAATAGGTTGGGAGTTTCCATAGGATAAATACAGTCAAATTTGTACACTTAGAGCTACATCTAGGACTCTATAAGCCTGACTTGTAACAAATGATTTTCATACCATGAAATTTGTTGAATTAACAAAAATACCTACTAGATAATAGATGAACTTTTCTTTTTAAAGAGTTGAAATGGTAAATGAATGTCAATAAGTTAACATTAATGCTGATTTTGGAGCATTTCAAGAAGAAAAAGTTGCTTGGTCTTAGAATATGATTACTTTATTAATGTCACAGAACAAATACTTTGTAATTGAACATATTTAATCATTTCAAGGTGATTTACTTTTACAGTAAGAAACACTGTGTTGGCCTTTTCATCACCTTCCCTGAGCATAATTATGTATTAGTTGCGATTTTCTCTTCCACATAAGACTTAAATATGATAAAGAAGAAAATTTCTTCTTTAATAAAAAGTATAAAATTCCACAGATATTGAGCTTGCCTAATACTGAGATTGGAAAGTTATTACCATGAAAAATGTCAGTTCTGATGAAGCATTAAAAGAATTTTAAGGATCAAATTCTGAATGTCTTTACTAAGCTGTTTCGTGGTATCATGTACCATTGGAAATGTGATGAGTCCTCATGTAAAAATGCTGATTTGAATTAGATTTAGAATGTATGCCATCCTCAATTAGCCTTCCCTTCATCAAAATGATCTCACAAACACAGAGAATGAATCTTGATTTCCTCTTTTGCGCATGGGAGGTCATTTGTCAGCTTCAATAGACTTCCACCTATGTCTTCCTACATGATTTGAGTTCAAGATGGATGACCATGGACTCACGGGAAAAGTTTTAGTTTAAAACTTAAATTTAATTTTAGTATAATAACAAAATCATTCATATAGAGGCTTAGAGTGATATTTATGAAAGCAACTGATTTATTTCAGTTTGAGGAGGGAAAATGACATAATTTATAGTAATTTCTTTTCACTCTTCTACCTTCTAGTCACATATAAATTAGCTTGTACATTCCTGTATTAACAAGAGTATGTATTGAGATTTTTATTCCTGAATCATTCAGGTCTTCTTACAATACAGACCTACATTAATAATAATGTATTTGATACCATACAATTCGCTTATTTTATCATTGTTTGAATAATTCTTAAAAAATGTAACTATGTATGGAACAGTTAGATAATTTTAGTGCCCTTATTTTGTTTTGTATAACATCTGTTAGTAGCCACTTATACAAGTAGTTAGAAAACAGTACCATAAACTGTAACTCTGTAAAGCATTCACTTATGAAAACATCAATAAAACCTGTACCAATTTGTCATGTTACTCCACAACACTTCTAAAGAGTCTATGAAGATTCAAAGAGACTAAAAGCAGATAATTTTTAGGGGCAACAAGAAGGCCAATGAAATAGTATGCATATGATGTTTCTAATTGTTTTAAGAAAATGTTTTAGTAAAGCAATGGTAGGAACAATTATCTGTACGCAGTTTGTACGGACATGGATTCAAATGATGATGGCAAGTGTGGCTTTCAAATTTTACATGTAATTGAAACAAGTATTCTAAAGCTGCACTTAGCAGGAAAACAAATTTTAAATAACTGTAAACTCCAACTGCATTTGAGGTTACTACTTGAAATTAATGAAGGCTTGAATACTACAGTAGTTTTTGCAATTTCAGTCTTACCTAACTTACAGTTAAGTGCTGGTAAAATATGTATAGAAATGTTGTAGTAATGAAGGGGAGCGGGCCTGCTTTTCGTCCCGCCCGGCTCCTGCACGACTAGCTTTACACCCGAAATAACAACACACAAATTGTATTCAT
>LOEQ01004733.1:313088-332085 GCA_001685075.1 Bramus lutescens | reverse complement strand
TAACCAATGAAAGTAACACATAGACAGATGACCCTCCTACATCAATTTACTAAACAACAAATTAATGATTTTTACAAATTACTAAATTTAATTTTCCCAATGACCTATTAGAAAATAAATGTATTTCTTTGATTTTTTTGAATTTTATTTTAAACAAATAATTATGATGTAAATTTGGATAATGAATCTTGACTTCCAATTCACTTAATTCTTTAGATATCTAGATAATTCTTAGACAGATCTCAAAATCTGTTAGGAACACAGCTGGATACTATTTTCCAAAAATAGTGGAAGTTGAGTCTTACCATGTGGCTAGGACCTACTTCATTTGGTGATGCAACATGAGAAATAAGATGTGCTGATTCTGGGCCTGGACCAAGAATGACTTCCCTGTGTGGTTTCTCATGCTCTTTCCAGAAAGCAGAGATTTAAAAAAAAAGAATATAAAAGAAAGAAATAATGCAGAAGTTAGCATGTGCTTTCCTGAACCCTCAATTGACAACATGCAATAGAATAATGAAGTCCTTTAACTTTTGTCTCTCTAAACTATTATACATGAAAGAAATAAAGCCCTGTATTTCATCTGTATGTATGTATGTATGTATGTATGTATGTATGTATATATATATATATATTCATTTCAGCTACATCTTGTGAGGATAGCTTTTCTTATTTTCTTGAATAGAAACTTTAATATTTTATTAAGATAATCCTGGATTAAGGGTGAACATTTATGTCTTGAATGGTTCGTGACAGAAAGCAAGGGATGCTGTTCTCCACTAAAAGAGATCATAAGATTTTTGTCAACAATTGCATAGAAAGTAAATATGTCATTTCCAACATTGTTGTTTTATAAAAGCATTAGAAGCATGAGGATGATACTATGGATTTGTTTTTACAAGTTGAGATTTAGTACTATATTTTCAAGAAAAAGAAACTGAAAAAAGTATAGAATGATGTGGGAGTCCTCTCTGTGTGTGATTATTTCCATTAATGAGTAAAGAAACTGCCTTGGCCTGTTGATAGGGCAGAACTTAGGTAGGCGGAGAAGACAGAACTGAAATATTGGAGGAAGAAGGCAGAGTCAAGGGGATGCCATGGATCTGCCACTGGAAGATAGACATGTTGAATCTTTGCTGGTAGGCCATGACCTCATGGTGATATACAGATTAATAGAAATAGATTAAACTAATATGTAAAAGATTAGGCAATAGGAAGCTAGAGCTAATGGGCCAAGGAGTGATTTAATTAATATAGTTTCTGTGTGATGATTTTGGGTCTTAGCTAGCCTAGCAGCCTGGACTAACAAGCAGGTCCTCCTCATACAATAGACAGTTCTATATATGAAAAAGAGTAGAGACCTTCTACAACATTCTAATCTCAAATTTAGAAGAGGTAATGATATTGTAATAGTTTAGATAAATACTGTAAAGCTTTAGATAAATTTATATATATACATATATATACATATATATGTATNTATATATATATATATAAAGTTGGGGAGAAAGATTACTCAGTAAAATTCTTGTTGCAAAATCATGAAGACTTCAGTTAAGACTCTCAACAATAATCTTAAAAAATGTCTGTTTTGAGCCATGCTGGAGAGGCATTGGCAAAATAATTTCTGAGGTGGCTGGCAAGCTGTATAACTGAACTACATGTTTAATAAAAAATTAATTTAATTATTAAGAAAGGCAAACTATGGCATCTTCTGGTTCCATCCACATGATCATAACCCATGTGCACCTGAATATACACATGCTCACAAACACACACACACATACACACACACACACACACACACACAGATTGCCATGGTTTATAAAATATATTTTGTGCTTGTATATTTTTTATAAATCCTTACTTACAAATATATTTATTACTTCATCTGTAGTCTCTTGTTACAGCAGAGCATAGCAAGCTGAGACCATGGCTAAGAACTTTGTTTTTCTAAGATAGTGAATACCTTGTTTTTCTTGCACAATGATTAGTCAGTGACCATAACAACCTTTGACAGACAAGAGCTGTTATTACCAAATGTGCATTTATCTGTTAGCTGGGTAACAGATCTACACTAATTTACAGCTGTACTTGTGGTACTGTACAGATATGAGTGATTCCTGCCTTAGAAAACAAGAAGGAAGTTATGTGCAGACCTCCACAGTTTGCTTTACTCTCTTCTAAACTGTTTTGTGACAAGAAACTCACTCTTAGAAGAAAATTGTGAGCTGGAAGTCATAATTAGAAATGGCAGCGTATCTCTTACCATGTGTTTCTGCATAATTTTGTGAGGGAGAACCTTTATTTTGACCTCTACATCTGCCCAGAATGTTACATGCATAGGAAGAATGTCTAATGTTTTTAAGCATTAAACATTTATGGACCAGAATTTTAAGCACTTAACATTAGTCTAATACTTCTGTGTCTTTGTTTTTCCATTTACTAATAATGAATAGTTTAAAAAATTAAAAGAAACATATAAAAGCAACACTAATAGAACTATAAATATAAACAATATCCTTTCTACAATAGTATACTTAGGCTAGAGATAAGAAATAAAGTGAAAATATCTGACAAAAGTACAAAAACAGTAAAAAAATGACAAACTCTTACATTTATATGATCCTGTAGTTCAAAATTTTGTAAAAATATTGAATCATGAGGGGAATATGATTCATGAACAGATTTACAATATGGCTTATCTATGTTTATCTTTATGAAAAATAAATTTTCTTGCCAATTTTAAATGTACTTTATATATATTTTATTCTTCTTGATGGAGACTGTAACATATTGAAATACTTTCTGGAAATTTAACATATGGATCAATTTTATCGCTTTTCTAGAAAATTATAAATATTATTACTTTGCATTTCCTCCTCTTTGCCTTGTCGACATGAATAAGGTTCATTCTTGTGCAATTTGTGTTCTATTTTCTCCTGCAGTTGTATAATACTTTATAATTTTCATAATACTGTGTTTGGGCACATATTACATTTTCTTTTATGTATTTATTCATTAATATTATGGAAATGTCTTGGAACATTTTCCTTATTTGCCACACCTTTCATTCTTATTCCATTCAAATCTTCTCCACATGCAATTACAGATTTTATAAAGTGTTTAATATGTAATTAAGGTGTTGATAGGCACTTTAATTCTTTATGGGCTGTTGTAAGTCCCATAAGTACTAAAATGAAATTTAAATAAAGATAATTATATTTTGGATTAATATGTCCTAAACTGTGATTTCTGTAATAATCAGAATAGTTCCTCTGCTCATCACTTATCTACTTTATATTTCTTTAACTGTATATACTTCAAACTGCCTAGTTTTAAACTTGTTGGGCTTAACAATCAGTGTCTTGTCAAACAGTCCAGTGAAATACCAATTGGTTAAACTGAAGGTTTAAAATGAAATTACACTTTTATTTACTGATAGTCAAGGCCAGTTATAATCGCATAAAACTATTTACCCTATTTTATGTTAATTAAAAACAAATAAAATTTAACTTATTTATGTTATTTAATTTGGATACAAGTGAAAAATATAACTTTATCTTAGATATAATAAACTCATTGCTCAAAGATTTAGAACACTTTAAAAAGACAAAAGAACATCAAAACATTAAGTAAAAAATTAATCTCAAATTAAGCAGAAGTAATATGTATTCTGAAATATAAAAAAATTAACTTTTGTAGAAGAACAATATTGTAATAATGACTATATATATTTTATAACATGTGGAATATTTCTGATATAATTTGTTTATAATCTACCTAAATATATTTAATATTAAATGATTACAGCACATTATGTCAAAAATTTAAGTTACTAGTATCTCTATATTAATGTTCCCAGTCATGTCAACAAAAGTTATGAGTGTATATTGCATATTATTATCAAAGAAGTTATATGTATGTACATATTTGTTTTATGTATATCAGTATTTTACAAAAGCAACTTTGAACATATGCTTTGTAGAATGACTTCTGAATTAAAGAGATAACTCTTAATGAATCTTCACAAATCTAAAACTGGTGTAGGAAGTAGACAGAGAAGGAGGCGGCAGACAAAWCTGGGTTATGACGAGAAATTCATCACTCAAGCATCAGTGTTAGCAGAAGAAAGCAGTTTATCTCTTCCTAGGATCTCAGAGAAAGAACATATTGTGCAGTTATGTCCTGTAGTGGATATATTGTTGGCATTCAACCAATTAATAATAACAGGAATGAAAACAACTTTGTCTGTGATAAGAATAAGACTTCCAATATTAGTAACAGTCTGCTTAGCTTCAGGTTGGCTTAGATAAATGTAGTAAAGAAAAGGAAAACATCCCACTCCACACTTTTTGGCTAATTTAATATCTTTGCTAAGTGCTTAGGTAGTACAGTGACAGACACAAAGAAAAATGCAGATGCTGATTGCTCTGACAGATAAATAGAGTCCATTTTAGCACAAAGCAAAACCTTTCTAATGAGATGTGAATACCTGGTTGCTTGCCATCCATCACATATGTAAGTTTAAGTAGTATTTTAGTAATGAGTTAGAAATGGATAATATTTCTTAATACTTAAGCTGCATTCTGTAGAACCTGCTATAAATGGCTCAGCCTACATGTCTATACTGACAATCATAGCATTCTGGAATAGTTCAACACTTAGAGATCTTCCCTCATGCATCTGTGCCAAAAACTTTGAACTAGGCAATTTAAAAATGCTAGAGTCATCCAAACTTCAAAAATGTTTTGTAAAGTTTTTCTCTGGCACACGACTGAAGTCCTATAACGGTTCTTAGCAAATGTCAATCTTGTAAGTATTTAACTTATGTGTTGAGGAGGCATGCACTATAGACACAAATGTTGCAGTGCTTCTAATTTCATAAATTGATTCCATTACAACTAAGTTCCTATGGGAAGTATACACTTAAAGTATACCTCTGATTAGTAAATTACATGGAAAATACTTCATCACATAATAGTTAACTAATATACCCTTCAAAGTAATAATACAATGTAGTATTTAATGGTACAAGAGAAATGAAAGAAACGTGAGAAAGACAATATTGGACAAAGGGACAATAAAATTCTCTGAGATACTAGAGAAATCCCTTATTTGCTAGATAATCACGAGAAATATTTTTAGAGATAATGAAAGAATGTTACTGCATCATACACCGAGCAAGTCAGTATGAAAACGGGATCATAATTACTTCTTTATTCTTTAGTGGGGAGTGAAATAGTAAATTTGAGTAGAAACTGATAGTTACTATGTGATTATACAGAAGTGCTAAGTACAATTGTTTTTCTTTTAATTTTTCAGACTTGATCTCATATCTCAAGCACATTTACAACCTTCCTGCTCCAGAGGATGACATTGAATCTGATTCTCTTCTGTCTATTTTCCTACTTCTAGAATCACAAGTCAACCTGCCTGGTGTCAGATGTAAACTGGAATTGAAGTCAGCACTTCATAGTAGGCTGCCTCCTATCTGAGCTACATCTCCACCTCCAGATGTTCTCTTTTCATCAACTGTAGCCTTCCAGGTTTAAGGGCAGCGGAAAAATAATCTTTTACATACTCTATTTGGATTTGTTGAATAAACTCACACAAATTTCCAAAACAAACTAATGTAAATGACAGTTCTGATGTTTAAATATTAAATAAACCACATGTACTAGAGAAATGACTAAGCCATTTTTGTCAAAATAATGTACTAGTGCTTACTTACAACAATTTTGTAACAATTCCCAGAGATCTGCCTGCCTCAGCTTTCTGGCCTGCTGCTGCTTCCGAGTGTTGGGATTAAAGTTGTGCACCAACAAGGGCTTGACTTAGAGGAGATTTTTTTTTGAAAGTATTGGAACAGTTAGATGGAAAAGGCATAGAGTACTCAGAGCTTAATAGGCAGGAAGATAAGAATGTTGAGAGAAGTGAAATGATGGATGCAATACTTGTGAAATTTCAGACTCAACAGGGCTGGTTTTTATGGTGTATTTAAATAAAACATTTGTGATAGTGGCAGTTTCTGTGCTTTACTGGAACAACAGATTATAGCTAGCTGGAGCTGAGAAATTAGGCGTGGTTAATAAAAACAAGCATCATTGAGGAAAAATGTGCTAGTAAGCGTTTTCTAAGGGTCAGAACATAGATGTTATGGTCTAGAGGATTCAAGGCTGCAGACTCATCAAACTGTGAGCAGAACTGAAAAAAAAATAGCTTCTAAGAATCTTGCACATTTTGCTGGTTTTGCAGGTAGGAAATGGTCAAAGAAAAGAGCTGGGAATTGGCACTCTGTGGCAGATTGGAAATTTCCTGAAGAAAGACCAGGAGAGGCTATAGTTTCAGTTGCATTGGAAACCGCAGGCGTCATAGAGAAATGCTGAGGGATGCTTGGCACAGTGTGGTGGGGTCAAGAGCCTTGGAGGTGAGCAGGTAGCTGAGCATCCCCTGAGCAGGTAGGGGCTAGCTGGAATATATGACAATGTAACTGAGTAAGCTAGGGGTAGCAATTCAGACAGCAACTCTCCTCCACTGATTTCAGTTGCTTTCCTGCATTGGCTTCCTTGGCAGATGGACAAGAGTTTGTGATGTGAAACAAACCTTTCCCTCCCAAGATAATTTTGGTTAGTATTCTATTTCAGCTGAAAGAAAGCTGCTTTAATCTTGAAACAATACCCCCCAACAACCTACTACTTTTAGAATGTTGATTTGTACAAATTTTATTATATTGTAATAATTTTACCATTGTTATATTTTATAAAGATCCATAGACGGCATACATCCAGAGTTTCCTTACATTTTTATTTTTACAAAAACATTTCATTTTATTGTTTTGTTCTACCTTATAAAGTAATTGTTTCTCTTGATTTTTCGAATAATATCTACGTATGTATTTCTTTTTTATTTTAGCTTTATAATTCATTTTACATACCAACCACAGATCCCCTTTCTCCTCTCCTCTTGCTTCTCTTCACTTCTTTCCCCACAACCGCCCATTAACTCCTCAGAAAAGATAAGGCATCCCATGGGGAATCTACAAAGTCTTGCACATTATGTTGGGGGTAGAACCAAGCATCTCTCAAGTCATCATCTGAGCATGGCATCCCACCATGGGGAATGAGCTTCCAAAAGCCAGATCACGCACCAGGAATAGATCCTGGTCCCACAGCCAGAGACCTAGGAATGTATTTCATTTGTTTAATATTTACCGAGGACGTCTAAGGCTCTCCTCTAGCTTGTATAACATAGAAAATTATATATCAATATGAGTTTTATTTGAACTCTGAAAATGGGAACAAAATTATTTTCATAAAAAATTTCCTGATAAAAATGGATGAGATGGGGGTGGGGTTGAATGGGGGAAAGGGAGAGGAGAGTGAAGGGAGAAGGGGAGGATTGGGGAGAGCTTGGGGGAGTGGGATGGTTGAGAGGGAAGAAAGACAGATATGGGAGCAAGGAAGAAGATGTCTTAATTAAGGGAGCCATTTTAGGGTTGGAAAGACACTTGGCTCTAGAGGGGCTATCAAAGGGGCCCATGGGGATTTCTCTCAGCTAGGTCCTTTGGCAGCAGAGGAGAGGGTGCCTGAACTGGCCTTGTCCCATAATCACACTGATGAATATCTCAAATATCACCATAGAACCTTCGTCTGGTGATGGATGGAGATAGAGACAGAGACCCNAGAGGAGAGGGTGCCTGAACTGGCCTTGTCCCATAATCACACTGATGAATATCTCAAATATCACCATAGAACCTTCGTCTGGTGATGGATGGAGATAGAGACAGAGACCCTAATCAGAGCACTGTACTGAGCTCCCATACTCCAGTTGAAGAGCAGAAGGAGGGAGAAGATCAGCAAGGAAGTCAGGACCACGAGGGGTGTGCCTACCCACTGAGATAGTGGGCCTGATCTAATGGGAGCTCACCAAAGCCAGCTGGACCGGGACTGATGGAGCATGTGATCAAACCGGACTCTCTGAATGTGCCTGACAATGGGGCCTGACTGAGAAGCCATTGATAAAGGCACTGGAACTTGTTTCTACTGCATGTCCTGGCTTTTTGGGAGCCTAGTCTGTTTGGATGCAAAGTTTCCTAGGACTGGATGGAGGGAGGAGGGCCTTGGACTTCCCACAGGGCAGGGCACCTTGACTTCTCTTAGGACTGGAGGGAGAGGGAGGAGGGGGAGTGGGGAAGCAGGAGGGAAATGGGAGAAGGGGAGGAAGTAGAAATTTTGAATAGTATTAGTTATAAAGCAATAAAAATTAAAAAATGGATAAGTAACTATTGAAATGAAAATAAAAACAATTCATTGTGTAAAAATATTACTGGATTTGAATTACTTCATATCTTTTAATTTTTGTTATAGGTAAACCTGACTTTGACAATAAAAATGAATAAAATGCATTTGGACAATTACAAAAAATGAGAAACATTAATGAATGACATTTGACAAAGACATATAAGGAAACATTGCTTGAAAAGTGACCATTTATAGATCAGTTGCCCCTGTTGTGATATATCATAGATTATTAAGAAAATTGTATAGCCACAGACCACATCACTTGAAATTAGTTAGCTAACAAAGGAAATGGAGACTATGTGTAATTAATGATGACAGAGAAAGATGTTGATTCAAGGTGAGATGCTCATAGATTATGAATGAGAAACAAACATAAAATGATTAAGAAAATTACTCTGTGTATTTGATGAGTATATAAACCAAGCCAGAGAATAATTACAGAAGGACTACTACCAAAAGAAAACCGTATAATTATTGAGCAAGAATGAAGAAAAAAGATAACATTCCATAACACAAAGTGAGCTACAGGAAGAACACCTTTCAGTGTATTTGAATAAAGTCTAGTACAGCTATTAGTTTTCAGTTACATAGAAATTAATTTAAAAATCTCATATTAGTTCATTTTTCTAGCTGTAAGACTCTGGATAAAATGCTTAAAATTGGAGTCTCAACCACCTTCCCACAAAAAGCATAAGATTTGATAAGAAGGACTATTTAAAGAATAAAACCTGGCCATCTCTGGCTATCATAAAAATTGTTGAATAGAACTCTTCAGTAGCTACCACATTTTTAACAATTAATTATCACACGATCTTGGGATTGTTTATCCTGCTTATTATGATTTTTCTGACTAACATAAAATCAGTGAATTGAAACATATCAAATTAGATAAAATATTGAATCCATAATTAGAATAACTTGAAGGCAGTCTAATAACTACTAATTTTGAAGCTTAGTTAAAGTTATTGTAATGAATTTAAGTAATTTATAGCATTGAAAAATTTAAGTAAGAAAATTATTGAAAACTACATATAAAATAAATAAGAAATTCAAAATAATTCTCTAGAACTTTTTAAAAAGTTAGTCTTATGTATGTCTATGTCTTAAAAAAATGTTTACAATGATATTAATAGTTATTTCCGTTTCTTCCTTGATACTAAATATTTTCAGTACAATAAATAGCATGGTATTCTTTTCAACCTTTCTCTGTACTAACATTAGCCTTCTCATATGATGATTTTTTTCTCACTGCAGTAAACCCCTGGCATCAATATTCTTTTTCTGTTATAAGTAGAATTGCTAGGGATAATAATTGTTTAGTTTTTCTTTGTTGGAAATTTACACAGAGATTTTAAAATAAGCAATGAAAAATATCTAATTTGTTATGTTCATAATAGCATATTGCATTAATCAAAGCTTCATTTAGATAAATGGAAACCAGTTCAATTTCTACTTGTCAAGCAAGAGAATACAAATGTTGTGCAATTGTATAATTGATTTTGTGATTCAAACAAAGGTTCTTTGGTAGAGATAATTTATAAGCTCTGATGTAAGTGGTAAATGAGGTTCTCCTTGGAAAATCAAGAATATCCTCATTGAAGGGCAGAACTTAATGGATCCAGTATAATGATGAGCATAGTTTTTTTTTCCAAAATATGTTTCCTGAACACTTTCTTATATATATAATAGTTTATTACCCTTACTCTTTCAAATATATTTTAAGGGCTTTTTCACTTACAAAAAAGGAAGCTGTGAAGTAAAGGGTACATATGTAAAAAATAGGAACATTCTCAGAATGAAAAACATTAAATTTTGTCTGATATTCCAAAAAGTCATTACATTGTCCATTCTAGGTGAAGTTTAGACATTTCATGTATAGTTGACATAAAAAACTGTAATAAGTGTTCCTGACTATTATTTTAGGGTGACTTTTTTTTATTATAACACAATTAATCAAGAACTTCCACGTGGTATTTATAAAAATTATTTTTGTTTATAGTATTTATATTTTGTTGCTACATATCGCTTGACAGTGTCAGTAATGATAATATTTAGACAACAATATCCTTCAAGGCATCAGGTGAAGTCCCTGGTGATGTCCCTTTTACTCTGATATTTATACTGACTTCATTTATGACAGACTGAAGGTGATGAACAGGTCCTAGCAAGAGGTCACCTTGTGTCAGTGCTGTATACAATCTGTCAGATACAGGGACTGTAAGTCTGCTAATGAGGAATTAACTAGGCAGAATGTTGCTATTTGACTGTTTCTATGAATTCCAAACCTGTTAAATAATGCTAATCAGGTGTTTATTAAGTTAAACCATTATGGCAAACTTGCTGCAAATTCCACCATATGTCAGAGAGGTTGTAGCATATTATTCATCCATTTAAAAGCCATATTAATAAGCCATTCACTGAACTTCATTTTCCTTAGCCTTCAGCTATGCCTTAGAATCAAGGTTATACTATTTCAAGCTTCTCAATTTTTCTTTAAGTGGGCACTAATAATGTGAAAAAAATTATAGTGCTTCTAGGAAAACCAACTTTTCAACTTCTCGACTATAAGTCCATTTTTATTTAGGAATATAAAAGAAAACAAAATTTACATAAGGAGAATCGATTGAATTAGTGACTTGTTTGATATAAATATACCATATGACTGGAAGGACCTAAAACCACAGGAATGAACTGTGAATTATGAATGTTTGAGATATACTTTGGTGGTATTATTCTGGAGACATGTAGCATCTAATCATGTAAAACTGTTATTACTTGAAAATACTTGAGAAAGTCAAGGAGGACCCTGTGAGTGTGAATATATCTCCATCTTTCTCCATCACATTTCCTGCATCTCTAGCACGGGGAACATTGTTTAAGAGGGGTAATATTGTCAGTGCCAGAATACCAGGAAGTCTGCTGAAAATGGTCTCTTTTATAAATGAATGCATTACCAAGATGGGAAAATAACAATAACAATGGCCATGTTAACATGAAAGACAGGCAGAAACTTTTGTGTGGTCCCAACCATAGACAAAGAACTACAGGCAATTTCAGACGTGAGAGGACAATTACCCTCTCCCAGGGATGAACATCTTTGCCAATTATCATGTTTCTTAAATGAATACATTCAATGAATTAATGAAATAAATGAATACGAGAAAACTGTGAATTGAGGATTGAGATACAGGTTTAAAACATTACGTGACCACCTGAGGTTTAATAATAGTCCCCATTCATTAGTGGATTTCAATGTGCTGAATTGTTTTCATTTGCGTTCTTTAAAACCTTTTTAAAAATCAGTCTAGTTATGTATGAAAATTTCTCTTGCATGGAGGAAATGTTTTAATGAAATTTATGCTCTCCAGAGGTTTGTCCTAGATATACTTTGGTCTAGGATCCATTTCTAAATCTGATCATTTTGTCTGTGCTCTAATGACTTATTTCTCTAACAAGTTAAGAAATAATGAATTTTGGAATAAGTTTCACAGGAGGTTATTTTATTAAATGATTTAACAGAATCCAACTATAAATTGCAGCATTGCCATTTACATACTTTTAAAAAATAATATAGGATGAGGATCTATTAAGATTGTCAATTATAATCAATGAGATAGCAGTAAATAAAAATTTTCAGACATCTTTTATGGAATCACATTTGTAAGTTGTTCCAATCATGCACAAGGCTCTATGTCTCTAATGAATATTAAAGAAACTAGATTCCTCAACAGATGTATTCACTTTGGAGATCTGTCTATCAATTTTCAAGGCAGTGGATATGTGTCTCCTTGAGTTGCAACCAATAGTCTATATTGGTTCCTGGCAATGATAATTTATGAACATTGTCACACACCTCTTCCATTGGTAGCTTCTTATTATATCCCTTAATACTAATATTGGTTGCTTTTCATTACATTTGGCTTGTATTAACTGGAATTTTATATCCTATGTGAGCCTAATTTCAAACTGAAGATCTTTTTACTATGTAAGCAAGACATATGTTCATGTTCTGTCTCTTTCAGATATCACATGTGAATGTTCCCAAAGTCATGTGTGTGTGAGTATGGTAAGTACATAACGGTACATGTGCATATATAAGGAATGGAAGTTTTAAAACTGGAATGAGAAAAAAATTCTCATTAAATACTAGCCTTTGAATAATGCCTAGGGTTTTGTATAATTTTTAGTTTTCTTGATAATATTTTCATTAATATTCTATAACTATTGACATTTGTGTGAAATTCTTTCAATTAAGATTTAACATTGAGTCATATTGATATAAATATTGTTTCTTGGTCTTAAAATTCCACCAGTTTTACTCTGATTCATTCTTTGGAGCATTGTCATGAATTA
Source organism: Bramus lutescens (assembly GCA_001685075.1). Classification (NCBI taxonomy): domain Eukaryota; kingdom Metazoa; phylum Chordata; class Mammalia; order Rodentia; family Cricetidae; genus Bramus; species Bramus lutescens. The sequence continues at coordinate 319,429 of LOEQ01004733.1, read as the reverse complement.
TAACTTGATAAATATAAATACTGGATACTTCAGCATTCACAATGCTGAAATGGATACTAATTATACCAATAAATTTAATTTCCACAAATTAAAAAAATAAGGAAAACATTGGATCTACATCTTGTTAGTGGTCTATGCAATTTAATCTTAGTTAAACTTCATCATTATACAAAATTAAGATATAAAATATTTGAAAGTCATATCCCACTAAGAATGTACAACGAAGTAGTAAAGCAAGGTTTGGACTCAGAAATAATTTTGTACAAATTATAATCATCAAATCTGTAAGTCATGTGAACTCCTAACTTGAAAAGCTGTTTTAATCCTGTTAGAAAGTAATACTTTGATGAAAGTTTCATTTTAAAAGAATACCTTGAAATGTAGTAACTCATAGTACATATTGGCTTTCAGTTATAATAACTCTCCTTCATGTTTTAATGTATATGAAGGATAAAGAATCTCTAAAATGTAACTATAGAGAAATGTGAAGAGTTTCTTATGCAGAACAATTATGCTTCAATATTAGACTGAAATTAATTATTTTTAATTCCCTTGTGTTCATGGATCATTTAAAGTAAAATTAGTGACGAGTAACTAACAAATTAAACTCTGAGTTTTAAAATTCATTCTTGATGTCCAACTATCACAGGATTAAATCTGTTGCTTACACCATAGAATTGTTTTTGATTTATGTTACATGTATTTCAAAGTAAATATAAACAAGATATTTTCTTCAAAGCTTCTGGAAACACTGATCATGCAGCGCCTCTCTGTATAAAGCAAGTTGGAAAGAGACTGTTGATCATTCCAAAAGAAGAGTTGATATAAATTGAAGCAATAACAACTGAAGGATATTTGAGCTTTATATCTCATAGCTAAACTTTGAGAAACAGGAAGAACCCCTGTCCATAATACTAGAGATCAATGTATATCATTGAAAATCAGATTCGTTGCTTCAGTTCTATTTCTTGAGTGCTATTTTGGCTCGATGTGCAGTTTCCCTTTCTGTTTACAAATGTAAAGCTTCATGGTCAGAATATTTGTTATGTAGTATTCCATTTGCTTGGTATTCAGTAATAACTTAATATAGGAATTAAAATTGACATCAACATAGTATTGTCTTAATGTTTCCAAAATCTAATGTGTTCAGTATTCTGGAAAGCAAAATATTGTGTAGAATTTAGGTAGAGTGAAAACACTCAGATTTCTGAGCATCAGGTTTTTAATGCTCACTGGAATTGTTTCCAGGGTAATAGTCACCTAAATGGTCTAATATTTAACTGAAAAATGCATAAGTTGATTTTGAAGGCCAATATTCACAAAATGTTATCAACATTGTTAATTGTGTACCAACCATGTATAAGATGTAATATATGGTGTTAGATTATATTCTCAATAGTAAATCTAAGCACTTAACCATACATATATTGAATTCTATCAACATAAGAAAATACGAAAGATTTACTCAGTATGGAAAGAAAAGTAACATGTGCTGAAAATATTACATAAATTGATAAGCATATATTGTCTTGAACACTTTCACTTGAAAATTTAGATAAAATTTCTAGTAATGCAGTTTCAAAGGCAAATAATAAGTGCAAAAATTAATAAGTGGATGAAGGCCAAATCCATCAAATACTTCCTCCAAAATATACCTTCCCATTGCCCTTCCCAGATGACAATGCCTTGAACATCTTTAGCTTTACCATCAGAACCATTTAGCATTACAATGCTTCTGCTCAGCTTGAACATCACTGCCATTGTCAGAACCAGGCAAACAAATTTGTGATGATGTTCCAGGGAATATGGAACCAATGTTGAAGGGATATCTCTGCACTTCTTCATTAACATTTTATTCATTACAACAGGGGAGTTTTAAGAGTTTCCTTTTAAGTAAATTAGGTCACTGGATAAAAACACACAGCATGGAAACCCAGTGTATTACTGTATAGAACAAAAGATCTGGTTAATAAATTATGATAATGGGATTAGTCATCTGCTAATGTTGAAAGCACATTTTAATACATTGGAACTAACATTAGGAGAATCTTTGTTTCATGCATTGATGTTATCCTTCTCTATATTTTCAGAATTTCTTACTACTGTCCTCAGAGTGTACATGGAACTAGTTAAATTCTTTGATTCATTTAAGATGGAAAGAAAAAGATTTTAAAAAGACAGAAATGGTAGGCTTGATTCTTTAATTACAAATAGCTGCGAGGTTGAAGAAAGTACTGAAAGCAAGCAAAAATAAACTAGAATTCTCATGCCCAAGTATTTTCTTTTCTAGAGCAATATTTTTAAATTCATTTAAAAATTATTTCACCCAATCAAGCATGCGGGTCCTCTGTCTTTCTTCCTTGATCAAACAGAGGTTTACCTTGTAATCATTTTTGTGAATTTTAAACAAGCTTCCATTAGGGAATCTTTATCATTTTTCTTTTTTCCCTGCTATGATCTTTTTTATGTTTTGTAAAGTGGTTTGCATTTCAACAGTGTTTCAGTATTTATTGAACAAATTGCCCTTGTGTACATATTTAATGACAGCACTCAAGAGGAAGAGGCAGGAAGATCTTAAATTGTTCTACATATAAGGCTGCATAGAGACTGTCTCAGAAAAGAACAACAACAGAAACTCAGTAGATCGTGATCCACAGAGTTGAAAACACATCATTCATCGACAATGTGCTCTTAGGATGAAAGAATACGACAGAGTAGAAGGGCAGAGGCTGAATATCAACACCAGCTTGATCTAGAAGGGCTGGATCATGGTTGTATCTCTATTGCCCTCACCTGGAGACAAGGGCATGTGTTTTCTTCCATTTGTTCATTAGATATCACAAAAATATCTAGCTCCCTAGAGGATGAAAGTGTATTTTTCCGTGAGTGATATTCTAGGTCAGGTTTCAGGCATATCTGCAGAGAAAGGGCCAGGTGAAGTGTGTGATTATTTCAGACCCTCATGGTAGCTGGTGGGTTCTTTCTCTTGGGTACATGGTGCATAGATACCGTCAATACACAGGCGATCTGAAAGGCTCTCATCAGTACTAACACAACATTCCATGAAATGTTGGTCAAAAATACCTGGTAATTTTCTTCTGTACTGGATTAGATTAACTAAAATACATATGTACACTTTACTATTACATATTGATAAAATCATAGGCAAAATATACTATTGTTATATTTAATATTATAATAAACTCTCATTCAGTGTGAAGTCATTTGCTTATGTTGACATAATCATATATCAATATAACTGATTAACTTACTTAAAGGTCACAGTTAGAAATACAGGGGCTCCAAGAATGTTTCTAAATTTGCAGCTAATAAAGCAAAGACTTGAACTGAACCGTTTCTAAAATACTTTATTAATAACCTGTTATTCTTTAATAAGATATATAAACTTTTATTTATTTCATTTTAATAAAAATATTAAAATCACACGTGTCAGAAAAAAGTGTTACATGTATTTTTGGATTTTAATATATGAGAAACATATTCAGTATAACATAACAAATTTCAACTATGAACATATGATGATACAGACAACATAAATATACTGTAGTAGTGTTCCCTTAATAAGCCTGACCACTGGAAAAGAAAGAGGAGAGTATCTCATGTTGAAGGGGTGCTAAAAAATCAGCATTTGCTGTGCAACGTGTTGGAAGGTGAAAAGTACACATTCCCATTGCCTTGTTTTCTTCCTGAAACTAGAAATATAAAAACATTTATATTATAAATATCCTTATCTACTATAGACATATTATATAATATATTACATATATTATAAATGTATTACTTTTCTGTATATGCTTTTGAATTAAATACTTCTAGATAATAGTGAATAAATATGTTTTATAAGCAGACAATACTACTCCAATAACATGCTACATTCCATGACATAGTTCAGAAGAAATAAGAGTGAGGAAGAGAGGCTAGAGAAGGAAGGAGTTTCAGTGGCTATATCCTGGTCTTTTCAGGACAGTTTGGGGGAATTTTCTGTATTTACAGGCAATGGAGAAGCTTCAGTTGCTAAAGGACGCAGAATGTCATTTTAAGGTTTAGACTTGTGTATGTATGAATTTAGTGGCTTTCTGGATCCTAGCAGAAAAACAGGGAGACAATAATTAATGACATTACAGAGATATTTATTGCAAATGGATATTGATTTAGGAATGAAAAGATATAATTCATGAATATTTGAAATTTTCTTGGTATGTAAATTCAAACAAAAATTGTCACTGATAGCATTTGTATTATTTGACAGGTGAAATGTGTTTTTTCAGGAAGGTGCTATTGTGTCCATGCACCTTAATTAAATCTTAACTAAATTCACTTCCCTACCATGATGGATGTGGTGTATAATGGAAATAGTCCAGACCGGTGACTTAGATTGACCAATTATATGGCAATGATTCTAGATTTAAAGGTCACAGACATTACTCAGTTATAAGTGTCTGCAAGATACATCAGTGAAAGCATAGTATAGAACGAATTGAAAGTGCATGCAAGCAGGTTGTATCTAAATGAATACTTTCTTCCAGTATGAAGAACTCCTTAATAATTATGGGAATTGGTAATTTATTTACTCTAGTTATTAGAAAGAAAACATACCTAGGGAGTTCTCCATATCTCTAGGATCTTCTTTAGTAGGTCCAACTAATATAAGAGACCAAAAAATATCCACACTGATTGTTTACACTGAGCATTGTTCCTATTATTGTTCTCTAAAAAATGCATTATTGCAATGATTGGAATATATTTTAAAAGCATTAACTTTCAGCCTGACTGAAAGAATGTGTGTGTCACATACTCTTCACTGATCTGCTAGTAAAAAATGGATTAAAATAGACAATTTTTAAGATAAAGTTACTCAGTGCAATGCTGGTGGAGATGACACAACATGGACTAAGGCATTCATTGTTCTTGAAGGATGTTAAACCGCACAGATATTAAAGAATATTTGTATTTCATTGATGTGCTCTTACACTATGGCACATCTCTCTGATACTGGCATTCAATTATAATGCTTTCTCAATTTCTAGAAAAAAAACACCTTTCTTTTCTTCTGGGAGGGTCAACATTTATCATTATTATTAATCTTATTATTATTATTTTACCACAGATTCTCCTCCCAGTTCTACCCTATCCTTCCCCTTTGTCCCTCCCATTCATTCATGCTTTGTTTCTATTCAGAAAAGGGCAGGCCTCATATGGCATCAACCTGCAGAAATACAAGACACCTCCCTTCATATTAAGACCATGCAAGGCAACACAGAATGAGGAAAGGGGTTCCAAAACCCAACAAATGAGTCAGAGACAGCCCCCAGTCCCAATGTTAGGAGTCCCATAAAAATATCATGCTGCACAACTGAAATATAAATACAAAAGTCCTACATTTTCCGAATGTGGGATCCCTGATTATAGTACAGTCTCTGTGACATCCTATGAATCCAAGTTAATTGATTCTCTGAGTTTTCTTATGGTGTGCTTGACCACTGTGGTTTCTCCAATCCATCATGCCCCTCTTCTTCCTAATGTTTTGATGTTGGTCTCTACACCTTTTTCCATCGGTTGCTGAAAGAACCTCTCTGATGACAACTGGGCTAGGCACCAAATATAGCAGAATACCATCAGGAATCATTTCGTTTACTTGTTTATTTTTGTATCGTTTACTTGTTTTTTTTATGTTGTTGTGGTTGGTTTTTATTGTGTTGTTGTTTTGTTTTGTTTTGTTTTAATCTGGATCCCTGGACTATCCCTCCCAAGAGTCCTGATCTTCTAGGCAGTGTCAGGGATAGGTTCCCTCTCATGGTATGTATCTCAGGTTGGACCAAACATTGGATGACCACTCCCACAATTTCTTTGCCACATTTATCCCAGCATATCTTGTAAGCAGAACAAAATGTAGGCCGAAGGTGACGTGGCTGGGATGGTGCCCCATTCCCTCTACTGGAAGCCTTTCAGGAGATGGCCCAATCAGTCTCCTTATTCCTCCACTGCTAGGAGTTTAACCTACAGTCACCCTCATAGATCACTGGAAGTTTCCATTGCACTAGGTTTGTAGCTCTTCCCAGAAGTCCCCCAATGCAGTTGTCTTTCCTTGTACTCTCTTCATCCATCCTCCCCACTTGATCCTAGCCCCAAACCCTCCATTTATAGTTTCTTAATTTATGCCTTTAAGAATCTGCTAATCGTTTAAAATAGAAATATACTTGAAATTGAATTGATTCTCACATTCCTTCACTGCTACATATTTTAAATAGATGATATACAGATACATGGACAGATGGATGGATAGATAGATAGATAGATAGATAGATAGATAGATAGATAGA